>PVIH01007478.1:0-36783 GCA_004025045.1 Sigmodon hispidus | reverse complement strand
CCCCTTGCACCACATCCTCTCCAACATAGGCTGTCATCTGTGCCTTTTATCTTAGCCAATCTAACAGGTGTTAGGTGGTATCTCAAAGTTGTTTTGATTTGCATTTCTCTGATGGCTAAAGATGATGAGCACTTTTTCAGGTTCCTTTCAGCCATTCGTAGTTCCTCTGCTGAGAATTCCCTTTTTAGATCTGTACCCCATTTTTTAATTCTTATTTATTCTTTATCTTACTTCCATAGAAGCAATTCAAATATGTCATATTTATATGTGTGTGCCCATAATTTGACATTTAAAACCATGTATTTCTTTTATTTTTGAGTTGTTTCTTTATATATGCTTTAATATAAGCAATTTGTGTTTAACATTTAATTTGTTAAAACATTTTATTTAGCAAATGGATATAGCAAGTAACAATTTTGAATGGAACATAAATTCTATTCATCTCTCAGCCCTAGGAAAGCATATGTGACAGGACTGGTGTCACGAATGTAGACCTATGATTAAATTGACACTCTGGATTAAAATTCTAAATAAGGAGTATTTCAGTGCAGTTGAATCTTTCAGCTTTGAGCAGGAAAGAAATGCATTAATTCTAGCTGTTATGATAATCCATGCTGTAGTGCTTACTGGGACATGCTATAAATAAAAGCTTGTGGAAGGCACATGGCTCTGCTATTATCTAAGCAACTGGGAGATAACACATCCTGAAATGGAGGAAAAGTAAAAAGAAAAATAGATCACTAGGATAATAACCTGAAATGACTGGAACATGATGGGCTTGGGAGATGAATCAAACATTAAATAAAGATAAAAGAAAAAAAATGAGGAGAGATAGCACATTTGCTCAAAGCTGGGAACTTGCTTAAGTAATGTACCCAATTCCTTCTTACGTCTTAATTATTTAATGTTTCTGACATATATCTGTTGAGGCAATACTTAATTAAATTGTGTTTATATATTTGCAATTCAGAAAATGTATAAGTCATAGTAGTGGTTCCCAAATAACCCATTATCTTTTATGATTTCTCACACCAATGCTTGGTGTAGTAGAACAGCATGATCAGTTCTGGATAGCTAGTGATCTATAGTCTAATTCTTTCTATTTTTATGCAGAAAAAGAAAGTGCATTCTTCTGGTTCTTGCTCTAGCTGGAGCCTTTAGAAGGCAATTTTTGACTGATAGCTGCAACCCATGCTTCCATGGTGAAATGAGTAAAAGCTAAACCAATTGTCAACTGGATCTCCAAATAACTATGCATATGGAACCACGAAAAGCATAAGAAAATATTTCTTTCCTCTTTGCCATGTGAAGCAGTTGTTTCCATTTCCACATACCATAGTTCTTTCCTATCCCATTTGTCCTGTATATTTCTTTTCCTGTACCTCCCCAGGAGGTCTGGGGAAATTGTGTGGCTCAGGGAAATTGCTTGACAGAGAGAAGACAAATAAATACTGTATTAATAAGAAAAAGACAGAAAATGTAAAACATAAATTTTGTAAATATATGCTGTGCCTGTTTGTACAAGATCTGGAGGGTGTGCCTGCATGTACATGAGCATTTATAATCATATTCATGTGGAAGTCAGTGGCTAATGTTTTCTTGCTTGCTCTTATGTTGTGAGACTAGATGTCTCCACTGGACTTGCATCTATACAATTCAGCTTGACTAGTAGGCTAGCTAGCTAATGACTGCTAAGACTCTGCTTATTTCTTGAGCCCAGAGTTCAGGTTGTAGATGTACATTGGGGAGCCCTACATAGATATTAGGAATCCATACTTACATCGTGGTTGTTTCATGGCAAGCAATGAACTTTCTTTGCAGCTGTTAAATAGATGTTTATTATAAGCAGCAATAACTAGTCCAATTAAAAATAATACCACATCTATACATCACATAACCAGTTTTGCATAATCCTACAGCATGTCAGATCTTCTACTTCAAATTCCCCACCCTGGCACTGATGTAAAATAACCAATTACCTTATATTTATGTTTCCCTTTTTTTGAGTTATTGAGTTCTTTAATATATTTCTTTCATCCATGGTGTGCAATTTTAGGTCTCCCTTGCACATCAGAATTTTAGTGAATGTGAAAACATTTTAGAGTCTCATTGGCACTTTATCAAGTGGAAGAAAGTGAAATATTGGAAGGTAAATTGATTTTCAATTGTGATATATAATCTCTTTGGGATTATATTACTGGAGAAAAGAAAAAGCAGTATTTTATTTAAATATGTTGTTGAAAATGATACATTCATTTATAGATCTGTCTCTTGAAACTCATAGGCAAAGGCAAAAGGCTCAAGCCTAAATTTAAAAGTATGATTTTCTACACTTTTCAAATCAATGCTTTTATAACATAATACCCATTGCTTTTTGGAACAATAATATTTGCCTTTAATATGACTTTTTATGATTAAGCAGTAAATTGTAATTTAAAATTAAATGGGCTCTTATTTGGTGAGGGAATTTCTAAGCACTTAGGAATGCAAATCCAGATAGAATTATATATAGTTAACATATTTGTACACAGAGATTATCATTTCTTAGAATTGACTTAGAAAAAATACAAAGTGCTGAACTCAGCTTTAAGGATACTAATATATAAGCTGAAGTGCCATGTAACCTGGTTGTGGACTTTATTAAAATGTGTGGAAGATGACTGCAGTAGTTCACTGATTCCCTAGGGCTTAGTCTGATTTAAAGATTGAATTTTAGCAAGTAGAGAAGAGTGGAGGAGAGAGAAGTGGAGCTTGGTTTTTAAAACTTACTACTTTTAGTTAGTGAGTTTATACATTACATCATTTCCCCATTGCCTTTCTTCTCTCCACAACCTCCTATAAACATCTCTGTTTTCTTTCAAGCTCTTGGTTTCTTTTTCCAAAAATTGTTTTATACACACATACCTATAATAAATACAACCTGCTCTTATTTAATTTAACAAAAATGCCAATAAACGTCTTTAGTTTTAGTTGTTCAGTTTGATCTCATGTTAAGGCATATAAACAAAATATTATGTGTGATTATCCATGGATATTTCTTGAACAAAAAAATGATAAATATGTCCTTAGACAATTCAAAGGAAGACATAAGGATGATCATAAAGCATTCATTAGTAAGATTGGGCATTTCAGATATCTTGAAAAAGAAACATATTATTAACTACATGGAAAAGTTGTTATCTACCAAAATATCAGGGAGAAAAATAAAGGGCTATTTTTGGAGGACATACAAAGGAAATTGAGTAAAAATAGAAGTGACTGGTGACTTACCAATAATGTTTTAAATTTTAAGGAAATAGGAATGAGAAAGTTCATTATTTTTCAAGTAAACTCTCTAAGAAAATGTAGATTGTGAATAGTATCAGGCTATTCATGTCTTTTTAGACAGAAAGTGCTATTTCTTGACATTTTAAAGCAGAAGACTCTTCCAGAGGGTGTGAAGGAAAACATGCACAAAAGGATACCTTCTAGACACAACATAGCCATTGCCCTTCTAAACTCATTACAGATATTGCTGTGTGCACAAGACCTGTATAAGAATGGATTTACAGACATTTCATCATGGATGTGGAGTAGCTCATGAGGGACTATTGGCATTTAATGGCTTCTTCAGTGGTGTTGCCACTGAAAAGTTGCCCATGCTCTTGTACATAATCCTGGCAATTTCTATGCAGAAACTCTAATAAACTCAGAGGGTCTTAGAACACATGAAAGTGTGGGAGAGGGGATTGTTGGGGGGCAAAGAGGATCTGAGGAAAAGAAGGAGGTGATAGAAGTAATGAAGAATGAGAACAACTATAATTTATTATACAAACTTATGTGCTTACCAAAGGATTTTAAAAAATGGAAAAAGGAGAAGTAGGCTGTATGCCTAAAATGTACATGAATATTCATGTTTTACAGAGAAAACACAAAGGAATACATATGGCACCCCAAAATTTCTTGGAGTGTACCTAATTTCTACTAACTGTGCTTTTGGTTGTTTTTATTATTATTATTATTTTTTGAGACAAGGTCTATAACTCTCATGTAGCCTAGAAAATCCTAAGTTGCCTATGCCTGCCTTATACTTATGGTAATACTTGTACTTCAAAGTCTCAAATGCTGAGTCTATAGATGTGAGCTACTATGTCTAGCTAAATGCACATTTTAATTATTTTTTGAACAAAATAAAATATTTTAGGGTATTGAAAAAAAAAAAAAAACCAGAAATCTCTTCTTAGTCTTTAAATAAAGGTAAAAAGAAATGTACCAAGAGGACCCAATGAATGCATAGGAAGTGGATAAATCAAATTCCCTAAAAGTACTTAGAACTTCAGTCTTATATGCATCAGCTACAAAGTTTTATCTTGAGCTCTAACTTGACCCAAATGTTTCATCCAGTTTAGTGCTTAACAATCATCTCCCAGCACTAAACCTAAAATCCACATCTCTAACTCTTATATATCTAGTTTAAAGTTCAGCCCTGAATCTGTAATTGCCTTCCAGGCATTTCTATTTCAAATTTAGCACATCTAGAAACTGGCTTTTCAATCTTCTGGAAAAAATTAAATAAATAAACAACCTTGTCTCCTGACTCCTGTTTCTATAAATTGAAGTATAACACTGTGTTTCCAACTCTCCCCTCTTAACCATGTCTTGATATAACACTCAAATATTGTATCTACCCTTAACTGAACACTGTTTAATTAATCACTAAATACACAGAATGTTTTCTTATCTGTTTAAAGTACATGACCTTTAAATTCTCTTCCAAAACTAATTCTGCCTGATGCTAGACTCTGATAAAAATATACAGCTAACTGGAAACATTTCAGCAAAGATTGTTTGATTTTTGTGGGTCTACTTTATGACTTTTTTTAAAAAAAATAAAAGAGGTAATTAATCTGGCAACAGATTTTTCCCTTAGGGAGTTTTCAAAAGAATTTTCATTTCCTTTTTCCTGTAGCTCTTCTGAGTTGTTGGGTATGCTACATATTGATTACATTTGATAAAAAAAAATCCACTTATAATTTTTCCATGTAAAGTCAGTTAATCATGTACAGTATGTTCCCTCAAGGACAAATTTCCTGCAGAATTAAATCATTTAATAAAGTATCCTAAAGCAATTAAAATAAATACATTGAAACTATGAAGTTAGTTGAGATTATAACCAAAAAGGCCTCAAAGCGATTTTCATTTAATTAGGGAAAGACAGTATGGTAATTATGTCAGTAGTGGGTCAAAAATGTGGCCTAGCATTGGCAGTCCATTCCAGTAAAGAACTTGCCACCTGATGGAGGCCTGAAATATAAGCCTAGATGTTCAATTCTCAGCTCTCATCAGAAATTTATTACAGCAATACATTGAGCATTGTGTTTTTGTTTAGGGATAGCTCTTTTAACACTCCATAGACACTATGTATGTATACACTAGTACAAAATCATCCACTGATGGAAAAAATAGATCGAATTAAACATGAAAATAGTGACTATTCCTACCCTCCCTGTGATTCAGCTTCACTAATGCTAACTGATTTGAAATGGACTGACTATAGTTTACTTGTTCATTGGATTGTCTATACATAAAAACTGTGTTTCCCCATCACATTCTAAAGAAATGCAAACTTTGATAGCAAATAAGAGTCTTTGATAATTATATCTTCTACTATACTTGTTAGAAAACAATGTATTTTAATATATATATATTCAATTAATTTGTTTGCACTATAGACTTTTGAAAACCTTTGAACAATTTTTAGTTCTCTCTTTCATCTTGTTCATCCGGCTTACTTCAACTAAAAAACAATAACAACCTAAAATATTCTACTCAAACAGAAAACTATTATTGATATCCTCTGCCATTAAAGGTTGTATTGTATACTCAGCACTGACTATGATCTTATCCTAAAGAAATACTTGACAAACGTCTAGATTTTGAAAGAGAAATCATGCCCAAAGTTGGGTTCTATCCCATGCATTAGTATCTCCAATTTTGAACTAGTAATATTACATCATAGATTAAATAAATGTGGTAACTCTGGTAATGAGGACACATCGTACTTCTGGTTGTAAAATGTGTATTACTTTTTAAAGAATTACAACACATTAGAAATTTCATAATAGAGCTGATACTAAATAAAATCCATGCTTCTATTGTAAAATATTTTCCTCATGTATCAACCCACTATATGAAACATTAGTACTAGCTAGGCAGTGGTGGTTCATACCTTTAATCCCAGCACTTGCTAGGCAGAGGCAAGTGGATCTCTGTAAGTTCCAGGCCTGTCTAGTACACAAGGCAAGTTCCAGAACAGCTAGGACTGTTACACACAGAAACCCTGTTTTGAAAAGAAAGAACAATAACAATAAATTAATACTTATATATGTGTCAGAGTGAAAAAAGTCTTTTTTAGCTTTTCCACGGAGCAATCTGATGTCTTCTTTCTCTCTGTCAATATTTAACCTGTATGGTAGGTAGTTTCTTCAGCTACTATAACTAACTAACATAAATTCAGTTTTTTATATGAGTATGAATTTGAGCATTATAATTATTATGTCAGTAAAGTAACAGGTTTTGAAATATTTGAGTATGAAACACATTAATATCCCATAATCATCATTTGCCAAATCATGTTTAAATTTATTATTTAGCAAGAATGTACTTTTTTTGAATAAACATTTAGCTACATTAAAAAAAAAAAAACTAGACCTGAATGATTGGTTTTTGAGTTCCAAATTAAGTCTATTAGTTTGAAATAATTTACTCTTGCATTGTCCAGAACGGAGTCAGAGGTAAGCAGATTCCAGCTCCTGGGCTGCAGGTCCAGAGAATCCCTTTTTTGGATATGGGTCACACCCAAGGTTCTGATCTCAGAATCTTGCCATCAGACAGACCCTAGAATTTAGATGTGAGAGGCCTCCTCCAGTGACCCCTGAAAGAAGGGGCCTCACACAACCAGGCCCCACCTCCTAGGCAAACTGAATCATCAGAGAAGGACTGAGGCCTTTGAAACTCAGACCTGTGTACAGAGTAGAGTCAGAGGTGAGGAGATTCCAGATCCTGGGCCACCTGACTGGAGAATCCCACTCCGGAATTGAGGTCACACACAAAGGTCTGATCTCAGACTCTTGCCAGCAGACAGACCCTAGGCTTTAGCTGTGAGGGGCCTCCTTCAGTGACCCCTAAAAGAAGGGACCTCATGGTAGGGCCCTGCCTCTAGGGCAAAATGCATCATCAGACAAGAAATGAAGCCTTTGAAACTCAGACCAGTGTCCAGAGTGCAGTCAGAGATCTAGCATACCCCTTGTTCAGAGCAGACAGGAGACACACAAGCCCTCTAGCCACATCTGATTAGGAGCTGACTAATTGTGAATCACTAAAGCCATGGGCAAACACCAGTGCAAAAATACATATGACAATATAAAGAGCAACAAGGCAACACCAGATTAAACTGGTGATTCTACAATTACAAGACCTGTAAAAGGCAATGAAGAGTAAACAGAAGGAAACAGCATCAAAAACACCTTTATGAAGATTATTGAAGCTTTAAGAGATGTTATAAAAATTCCCTTAAAGAAAGAGAAGAAAACACAAACAAAAAATTGGAAGAAATGAACAAATCCTAGAAAGAAAACCAAGAAAAGGAAAACCAAAAAATGAAAGAAATATTCCAGGAACTAAAAATTCAAATAGAAGCAATAAAAAAGGGCACAAAATGAGGCAATGGTGGAAATAGAAAATATGAAGAAAAGAGCTGGAACTACAGATACAAACATAACCAACAGAATCCAAGAGATCCAAGAAAGAAACTCAGGAGTGGAAGACTTGACAGCAGATATAGATACATCCGCCAAAGAAAACATGAAAACCAAAAAAGCCATAACACAAAACATTCAGGAAATTTGGGACATCATGAAAAGACCTAACCTGAGAATAATAAAAATAGAATAAGGAGAAGAATACTAGTTCAAAGGCACAGATAATATATTCAACAAAATCATAGAAGAAAACATTCCCAACCAAAAGAAGAAAATGCCTATACAAGATACAAGAAGCTTACAGAATATCAAATAGATTTGAGACCCCAAAAATGACTGCTAGCCATATAGTAAGCCACAAAAATACATTACAAAGAAAAAAATTTAAGAGCTGTAAAAGAAAAGGGCCAACTTACCTATAAAGGCAGACCCAACAGAATAGCATCTCACTATTCAATGGAAACAATGAAACAAGCAAGAAAGTCTTGGTCAGAAGTTATACAGACACTAAAAGAGAATGGCTGCCAACCTAGACTACCATACCCAGCAAAACTTTCAATCACCATAGATGAAGGAAACAATATATTTCTTGACAAAATCAGACTTAAACAGACCTATAAATAAATCTTGCCATTGAGAAAGCATTAGAGGGAAAATTCCAACCTAAGGATCCCAGAAACACCCATAAAATGATAAAAAAAAAAACCAATAATCGCACAGAATAAAAACCCAGAGAAAGGAAATACAGTCCAACTACCACCAAAAATAGCAGGAAATATCAATCAATGATTACTAATATCCTTTAATATCAATGGACACAGTTCACCTATAAAAGAGATGCACACTGACAAAATAAATACAAAAACAGAAGCCATCCTTCTGCTGCATACAAGAAAAACACCTCAGCCATAAAGACAGACACAGGCTCAGAGTAAAGAGTTGGGGAAAGATTTTCCAATCAAATGGCCTTAAGAAACCAGGGGCAGTGGGACCATGGGACTGCCTGCAGCCTGCCCAGGGATGGGATGGGGATTTGTGGAGAAGAAAGAATGACCTGATGTGGTGGGACGGGGTAGGGACCTTAAGTAAGGATATACAAGGTTAGAAAGTGTGACTTCTTTGTTCATAATAATAATAATAATAATAAAAGGAAAAAAAACTGCTGGTGTTGCCATCCAAATATTTAACAAAGTAGACTTTAAGCTAAAATTAATTATAAGAGACCACGATGAACTTTATATATTTATCTCAGGAAAAATTGATCAAGATGAGGTCTCAAGTGTGAATATTTCAACCCCTACTATAAGGGCACCATTCTATGTAAAAGAAGAACTATTAAAGCACAAATCCCACATCAATTCTCACACCCTAAGAGTAGAAGACTTCAATACCACACTTTCCACGTTGGATAGGTCAACCAGACAGAGACTCAACAGAGAAATAAGGAGTCTAATAGAGGTTATGGTGCAAATGGATTTAATAGATATTTACAGAAGCTTTCACCCAAATGCAAAGGAATATACATAATTCTCAGCATCACATGGAACGTTTTCTAAAATTGACCACATAATTGGTCATAAAGCAAATATCAATAAATACAAAAAAATGGAAATAATCCCTTGTATCACATCACACCACAAGGGTCTAAAGTTAGAGTTCAATAATGTCAAAAATCACAGAATGCATACCAACTCATGGAAACTAAACATCACTGAACTGAACCACTTCTGAGTCAAGAAAGCAATTAAGAAAGAAATCAAAGTCTTCCTAGAATTTAACAAAAATGAATACACAACGTATCCAAACTTGTGGGACACAGTGAAAGCAGTCTTAAGAAGAAAATTCATAGCACTACATGCCTATATGTAAAACCTAGAGAAATCCCACACTAGCACCTAACAGCACAGCTGAAACCTTAGAACAATTAGAAACAAACTCACCTAGAAGTGAGTATATGGCAGAATATAATCAGACTTAGAGCTGAAATCAATACAATTGAAATAAAAAGAACAATACAAAAAATCAATGAATCAAAGAATTGGTTCTTTGAGAAAGTCAACAAGATAGATAAACACTTATGCAAACTATCCAAAAAGCAGAGCGTATCCAAATCAACAAAATCAGAAATAAAAAGGGGGACAAAAAACAGACTGCCAGGAAATCCAGAGAATTATCAGGTCATACTTTTAAGTCTATACTCCACAAAAATGGAAAATGTAGAAGAAATAAAGAAATGAACAGGTTTTTGGATAGGTACCATTTATGAAAATTAAATAAAGATCAGAATAAATATCTAATCAGACCTATAACCCTAAAGGAAACTGAAGCTGTCATTAAAAGCCTCCCAAGTAAACAAACCCCAGGTAGAGATGGTTTCAGTGCAGAATTCTACCAGACATTCAAAGAAGAACTATTACCAATATGCCTCAAACTGTTTCACACAGTAGAAACTGAAGGAATTTTGCGAAACTCTTTTTATGAGGTCCAATTACCCTAATACCCAAGACTCTCAAAGACACAACAAAGAAGAATTATAGATTAATTTCCCTTATGATTACTGATGCTAAAATTCTCAACAAAATTCTGGCAATTTTGTATACAACAACATATAAAAAATATGATCCATCACGATTAAATAGGCTTCATCGAGAAATGCAGAGATGGTTTAATATATGAAAAACCATGAATATCATCCATCATATAAACAAACTGAAGGAAAAAAAACACATGATCCCATCCTTAGACAAACCCAACACTCCTTTATGATAAAAGTCTTGCAGAGATCAGGAATACAGCAAAAATATATATGTATAACAAAGGCGATTTACAAGAAGCCAACAGCCAACATCAAATTTAATGGAGAAAAACTCAAAGCAAACCCACTAAAATCAGGTACTAGACAAGGATGTCCCCTCTCTACTCATCTATTCAATATAGTTCTTGAAGTTTTAGCTAAAGCAATAAGAGAACAAAAGGAGATTAAGGGGATAAATATGGAAAAGATGTGAAACTATCTCTATTTGCAGATGATATGATTGTATATATAAGTGGTCCACAACATTCTACCAGGGAACTTCTACAGCTGATAAACACCTTCAGCATTGTGGCAAGATACAAGATTAACTCAAAGAAATCAGTAGCTCACCTATACACTAAAGATAAAAATGATGAGAAAGAAATAAGGGAAACCTTTATAATAGTTGCAAAGATAGATAAATACCTTGAAGTAACTACAACCAGAGAATTAACAGATCTATTTGACAAAAATATTAAATCACTGAAGAAAGAAATTGAAGAAGATATCAGAAAATGGAAAGATCTCCCATGTTCCTGGATAGGTAGGATCAACATACAAAAATGGCAATTCTACCAAAAGCAATCTACAGATTCAATGCATTTCCCATCAAATTCCCAACACAATTTTTTATAGATATTGAAAGAACAATACTCAATTTCATTTGAAATACCTAAAAAGCCAGGCTTGCCAAAACAATTTTACTCAACAAAAGAACATCAGGAGGCATCATCATCCCCAACTTCAAGTTATACTAAGTACAGAAGCTATAGGAATAAAAGCAGCCAGACACTGGCATAAAAACAAAATTGTGGATCAATGGAATCAAATTCAAGATCCCGACATTAACATAACACATATGAATATCTGATCTTTGAGAAAGAGGCCCAAAATATTCAATGGAAAAAAGTAGTATCTTTAACAAATGGTGTTGGCATAGCTAGTTGTTAGTATGTAGAAAACTGTGAAGAGATCCAAGCCTATCTATCATCCTGCACACAGCTCAAATCTAAGTGGATCAGAGACCTCAACTTAAAACTATTCGCACTGAATTTGATAGAAAATAAAGTGGGAAATGCCCTCCAATGAATTGGCACAGGTGACCACTTTCTAAATATAACACCAGTAGCATAGACACTAAGAACAACAATCAATAAGTGGGACCTCATGAAGCTGAGAAGCTTCTGTAAAGCCATGGATACAGTCAATAAGACAAAACAACAGCCTACAGAATGGGAAAGATTTTCACCAACCCTACAAGTTACAGAGGATTGATTTCCAAAATGTATAGAGAACTCAAGACACTAGAGCCCAAAACCTTGATTAACCCAATCCAAAAATGGGGTTCAGAATTAAAAAGAGAATACTCAGTGGAAGAATTACAAATGGCTGAATGCAGTTGAAAAAGTGCTCAGCATTTTTAGCCATCAGAGAAATGCAAATCAAAAGAACTTTATGATACCACCTTATACCTGTCAAAATGGCTAAGATTAAAGACACGGATGACAGCCTATGCTGGAGAGGTTGCAGAGCAAGGGGAACCCTCCTCCATTGTTGGTGGGAGTGTAAGCTTGTTCAGCCACTCTGTAACGAAGTATGGTGGTTTCTCAGAAAACTGAGAATCACTCTCTCCAAGGATCCAGCAATACCACTACTGGACATAATCCTAAAGATGCACATTCACACTCCAAAGGCATTAGCTCAACTATGTTCATAGCAGCATTATTTGCAATAGCAAGAACCTAGAAACAACCTAGATGTCCCTCAACTGAGGAATGGATTAACAAACTGTGGTACATCTGCACAATGGAATACTACTCAGCAGTAAGAAAAAATGATATCATAAAATTTGCTAGCAATAGGATGAATTAGGAGAATATCCTCCTGAGCTAAGTATCACAAATCCAGAAAGATAAGCAGGGTATGTACTCACTCTTTTGTTGACTTTAAACAAAAAACAAAGCATGTCCAAGCTGCAAACCACAACCACTGAACACCTTGGGCTGGCACCTTGTAGCCTTTTCTCTCCAGAGAACACTTGACCCACTCTTGATGTTGGGGTGAGGAAAGCAGATCTGCCTGGAGTGGATGCTGAACTAAGCCACCTTAGATCCTTGGGACCTCCTGCCCTTGCTGGAAAGGAGATAAAGAGATGGGGCAAAGAGAGAATGGTTGGGAGGTATGGGAATGGGAGTGGAGTTTGAACAAGGGGATGCATGGATTAAAAAAAAAGGAGATTTTATTCGTAATAAAAAATAATTTATTCTTGAGATTCAAGTTATAATTTATTAAATCTAAATTTTTTTTATCAGATATATTTATAATAAAATATCACTTACATAACTTTTGGCATTTTTCTTTACTCATCATATATTATCAAAGTCCATATATGATTAATTGCTCTTTTCTGAATCTGGGTTAAACACCTGGAGACATCTAGTGTGTATCTGAAACATTGCAGAAGCATTTGTCATGAATATTTTGACAAGTTCTTTCTCTTTTATTTGGAATCACTAGGTCCAACAAGAGCAACACATCAGTAGACACAGAAATAATCTTCCATTGTTAAGAAAGGAAATTGGAAACAGGGTAAATTTTAAGGCACATAACTAACTACTGGGCATAACTACCTTCTAAGACAGCAGTACTTAAATTTACAGAGAGAGAGAGAGAAAGAGAGAGAGAGACAGAGACAGAGACAGAGAGACAGAGAGAGAAATGGTGCGAGGAGGGACATAGGAAGACTAGTAAGTGACAAGTTGCACAGCATTTTCCCTCTATGAAAGCATTTCCTTCTGGAGGAAGAAGGCTGAATCATGTGCTTCAGAACATTAACAAAACTTATTACTACAGAAAGCATGAAATTACACATGTACCCTCCAGAAATTTAGACAAACATCGAGGAGAGGAAATCTCTGACCTGCCCACTGGCACAGCTGCCTGTATGACATGCCAGGAGCTCTATAGATAGATGCTGTTTTAGTGAATCATTATCCACACAGGGATGGACTTTCCAAGAGAGCAGCTGCTTTTTATTTATTCATGCTCCTGTAAGTAATTCAAATAAACTCCTGGTTCATCAAACTGGACTTTAGGAAAAGGGATTTTTGTTGTTGTTTTTTGTTTGTGTGTTTTTGGTCTGTAATAGGTGAGTACTTGAAATATGTATACATTTGATTCTGTTTCTCCAAATAACGTATGAAAATATATATGATCAAAGTACATAATGTGTGTTGATGACCAGTTTTAATGAAACTTTTTATTTTGTAGATTACTATGTGATACTAAAAATAAAATAAAGTAGTAATTTAATTTAAAAAAAGACATCTTTGAAGGAGAGTATTTTAGAACAAAATAAACTTCAGGTTAATTTGAAAACTTATCCAACATTGTTACTCCTGAGAGAAATGAGGATTAGCACAGCATAGATGGAAAGAATTTTTTGTAACAAATATGAACTTTTTTTTTTATTTGCATGGTTCTATGTGTGCAGGTTTTCAGAGCTCTAGATGATGGTTTTACAATGAAAATAAAATACAGTGTGCCACTGAAAAATGTTATTAGTGTAATCTGTAACAATAGGATGAAGCCAAATTTTTAAAATATTGTTTCAAAATGCCACCTCACTAAATTTTTTCATGGCAACTTTAGTCTTAGAGTAACAAGACAAATGATTTTCCCATCGATGTTAAGCAGAAGAAACTCTGAGATTGTCACTGTGACATCTCTTTAACCTGTATGTGCTCAGTAATATGAGAAACTCTTGATGTCTGCTTTCTGGGCCATATTAATCAAATCCCCCTGTGTTTCAGCTCAGTCAAAAGGTTATGAAAAATATGAGCAATAAAGCAATTCTGAACCTGATATGCACAAGAATTTAGTCAAAAGGCAGACAGAAGATAATCTACATCAGCATTGATACGTAAAAACCTAGATTACCAGAAGCCTTGTTGTATTGGTAAAAAGATCAGACACAAGGTTCTGAAAATAAAATAATCCTTTATTTATTTTCTACAAGTAAAAGTGTTATCCACACAAATTTGCTTAGCTGAATTTACATCTCCATGACTTACATAAAAGCCTGATGCATATAAGCCAAACATTTCTACTATCTGATAAGAGGCAGAGACAGGAATCCCTTGAAGGCTGAGGGACAGGTAGCTTGATGTGGTCAGGGGAACAAAATGAAGAGACTTCCTATGAAACAATCTTAAGATAAGAACCAACATCTAAGGTTGCCTCTTGGCTATTACATTCACACTGTGGCATGTATGCATGAACCCATATTCACACTCACAAATGAATGTACGGAGAGAGACAGACAGAGAGACAGAAACAGAGAGATAAAGAGAGAAGAAAAATCAAAATAGAAACTCACCACTCACCAGTTTTAGAAAATGACAGTAAAGAACAATCAAAGCCCATTGTCTACTCTGATTTCTCCCAAACACAAAGGTCATTTAGATACATTTAAGTCTGATGCCTTTGAAATAAAGTAAGAAGGATAATCTTTGCATTAACTAAATAAAGCTTGAAATAAGATTGAGAGCAAAATAATGTGATTTCTTTCCACCAATTATTTAGATATATAGTTTTAATAAAATTTGTGGAATTTCCAAATGTTTTCATGATACTTCTCAGAAACAGATTGTTGAATGGATTTACTCATTAACAGAAATCTCCACAGGCCACCTCCCCACAATAACAAATATGCAAAGGAAAAAAGAATGGAAGAGTAAATTGAGTTTGAAATTTTAATGATATGCATATCAAAATTAAGAGATAAAGTTACCCATATGTTCAAAAACAAGCCCATATTTCTTGACAACATTAATAAAATTTCACTAATTCAATACATCATTGAAATAATTACTTTCACTGTCTTTTATTTGCATCATTGTATTTTAGAGCTTGCATAAATGTCCTCATTATGGTCTACATAACATATATTGCATTATGATGAACAGCTTAAATAACATATAAAGGACAGAATACCATATACCAATCACTCTCCCTGCTTCATTATTAAGATTAAGAAGAGCCTGATAAGATAAAATAGCATAATTATCATTTTTGAGATTTGTCAAACATTTGTCACATAGGTTCACTTTTTCCCCTTACAAGCTTCATTTCTATGCATGTACAAGAGTATTCACGATGTAAATTAATAATTTTCTGTGAGACAGAGATTCTACCACTAAGAACCTTAACACTTCTTAGATGTCAATAACACTCCATTCAGTCTGGGTAATGTAAAAGTGTTGTCATAAAATACAAGTACAAGTCTTGTGAAAATTTTATGCTTTCATTTTTTACTGTGAGTTAACACAAGAATACACTAGACATTTTATGCCTTTTTTATTTGCTTTGTGTACTCCTAGATACAAATTGGACTATGCTACTTGCTCTTCAGATTTATCACACTCAACTTGTATCTTGCATACAAGGACTAGGAATCCTGACAAAATCAGTCTCAACTACTTTTACATTGTCAAAGTCATCATCACAAAGTGGCTCAATTTCATCCATGTTTAAAGGGAAAGTAGCAGATAATAATTTATAGGCAAATGCATGCACAAAAGACAATTACTGATATAGCACATTTGTAGTATATTGAATCTAAGAGGCCTATTCTTCAGGTCACAAGTGGTGTTTTTAACAAAATTCCATTATTCAAATTCATATTTTAAGATATATGGCTATAGTGTTAAAATAATAAAGTAATAGCACAAAACAGACATGTAGACCAATCTAATAAAATAACAGATGCAAACATGGGTACTTGTAACTACAACCATATAATATTTGACAAAAGGGCAAAACACATACACTGGATAGAATACAGAAATTTCAATAAATTGTTGAGAAAACAGGATATCTATACAGAAAACCATGAATTAAACACTATCACCCTGTACAAAATTTAGCTCAATGCAAGAACTTTACTTTGAAACCTGAAAACCTAAAACAGTTGGGAAATAAACAAAGACAATACCCTACAAGATAAAGGTATAGAAAGTAATTTTTATGAAAGGGGCTTCAGTTACACAGAAATAAAGACCAATAATTGACATAAAAATTAAGAGTTTCTGCAAGGAAACAATCAAGTGAAGAAAAATCTACAGAATGAGAAAAAAAATATTTGCAGCACTAACTCTGATAGAGACTTCATACCTGGAATATGAAAACAATAAAAAATATGACCCAAATAGCCTAAATAGAGGATCTCAATATAAGAATGATAATGGCCACAAAATACATCCAAAAGTGTTCATCTATTTTATTTTTTAATATGAATAAAGTCATATTTTTTATCCATGTGTGCCCTTGTTCAAATTCCCTTCCCCTCCTACCCCCCCAGCCACTCTCTCTTCTTATAAAAGAGTGGACATGAATCTGAGAGGTCTGATAACTGATTTTGATGGAGTGCATGATGTAAAATCACTAAATAATAAATATATATAAATATATATAAAATAAATAAACATCTTAATTAAAACAATTTTGAGACACTAAATCACCTCCGTCAGAATGTCTAACCTTAACAAAACAACTGGCAACAAATGCTGTCAATGAGGCAGGGACAGAACAATCTTCCTTCACCGTTGTTGGCAAGGCAAATTGGTGTAGTCACTTCGGAAATCACTATGAAAAATCCTCAAATAACAAAAAAATACATCTACCAATAGATTGTTATACCACTTCTTGGAATATGTATCTAAAAAAAGAGAGATATCTTACATTCAAGGTCTTGTCATGGTTTTATTTTTATTGGACTACAAGTAAAAATAAATAAAACAAAACAGTACAAATATACATATTTGAACTAATAGTTCAGTATGGATTTCATGAACACTGTTATATCTAAACATATGTAATTTTATTAAAATGTGATAGTATTTTCTTAGCATCAATTAAAAATATAGAATTGTAAAATTCTTTCTTCTTAATATAATTGGGTAAAACAAGTGATCAAATTTTAAATCTGACTTTATCAAATCAGATATATGACCTTTCATTATGAATCATATATTATTCTTTATAAAAAGGTATTCTAATTAAAAGTCCCATTTACATCAAAATATAAACTTATTTGGAAGTAGCTTTATTGCAGATAAAATTGGGCAAAACAGCTCCACATGGCAGGTAAATGAGTTCCTAATCCAATGTGATTGATTTGTATCCATAGAGAAGATGGTTGTATGAAGGTAGGTACACATTGTGCGATCAAGTAATAGTGAGGCCAGGGATTATATTTGTGCACTGAACTACAAGAAACAATAATAATTGACAGCGAACATAAAGAAGATAGAGGAAGAAAATGGATACCGTTGCTTTTGCTGACAGTTTTTTTTTAAACATTCTGTCTCTATAACTACAAAACAATAATTTTATATAGTTTTGAGCCATTCAATCTGTGATACTCTGGAACATAACACCCCTAAAAATTGAATATATACAGTGTGAACATTTATTTTTATATAGATGAAAAATATAGATGGTCAATTGTTATAAGTAAACAGGAAAACATGTAAGACATAGGCACATAGAGCTTTTCTACCCTACATGGGAGACATTGAAATTAGGGCATAAAGAAATACATGAAATGCCTGCCACCACATTCAGAATATTGATGGGAGCCTTTGCCTCATTTCCATTATATATTATATTTTTTAAGTATCCCTGGATATTTTCCAAGTAGCAATGTCTCATAATTTTCTAAATCTCAGGTGTCTTTAGTGCACATAACTTAAGAGTTATGCTGGTTCTACTGGTAGCATTCCAGGGACAAAGATTCACTACGTTGCACAGCATTAAATAATTGCATGGAGTCAGTCATTCACTTGTCTATAAATTAGCATTGTTTCCACAAGAAGTACCAGAAATGAATAATAGCACCAATGCCTAGTCACCTTTCTAATGATTAAAGTAAGAATAACCTTTTATTTATTTATTTATTTATTGATTGATTGATTGATTGATTGATTGCTTAGATCAGAGTAGATTTTAGGCTCTCTTTTTGTCTACTAAAGCATGATAGTAAGCCGAAAGTGACGGTTTACACCTTTAGTTCTAGCAGACAAAAAGCAGAGGAATGTAGATCTCTGAGTTGAGAACAGTCTGGTTAACAGCATAAATTCCTAAACTGCTTGGCCACACAATGAAACCCTGTCTCAAGAAAAAAAAAATAAGATATGACACTAAAGCTACTTTTGTATAGTGTATTTATGTTTATGTTCCCTTCATGCTAAAGTTGTGTAATTGCTTCACATTTTGTCTTAGAAATATTTTGCCATTTTTTGTCATCTTGGACAACTTCAATAATCATTTTAAAATCAGTTTCTGTTTATATAAAAGTGGGATTACCAGCTCCCAGTTAGTTAAATTTTAAACATTAAATGAAATGTTGTAAAATCACACCATGAGTGTTCTAAATGATGTGTTCTTCTTCATCATCCTGGGTAATTTCTTGAGTCTTCATGCTGCTTTCCTCTCTCCCACTGTCTTATTTCAAGGCATGGTTACCTGATGGTATATATCCTACCAAATAGATAATCATTTAGACTGTCTAAGATCAAAAACACAAATAACAGCCTATGCAGGACAGGGTGCAGGACAAGGAGGACACTCTTCCATTGTTGGTGGCAGTGTAAGCTTGTGAAGTTACTCTGGAATGCTTCTCAGAAAACTGGGAATCAATCTCCCCAAAGATTCAATAATATTACTGGGCATATATCCTAAAGATCTACGTTTGCACCCCAAAATACGGTCATAGCAGCATTACTCATAATAGCATGAACCTGCAAACAACCTAGATGTCCCTCAAATGAAGCATGGATTAACAAACTGTGGTATATCTACACAATGAGTACTACTCAGCAGTAAGGAAAAATGGCATCTTACAATTCACAGGCAAATGGATGGATTTGGAGACTATCCTCCTGAGCGAGGTATCACAAACTCAGAAAGATAAGCAGGGGATGTACTTATTCATTAGTGGATTTTAAACAAAAAGCAAAAAACACCCAAGCTGCAAACCACAACCACTGAATAGCTTTGGATCTGAAGCACCTTGGAGCTCATTTCCTCCAAAGGAACACCTAATCCAGTCTTGATATTAGGATGAGGGAATCTGACTTGCTTAGAGGAGATGCTGATCTAATCCACCTGGGGACCTCTTGCCCTTTCTGGGGAGGAAATGGGGGGATGGGAACAAGAAAGAGTGACCTGGTGAGGTCAGGATGGGGAAGAAAGTTTAAACAAGGGGATACATGGATTAAAAAATGAGACTTTATTCTATAAAAAGAAAAAAAGAAAAAAAAAAGAAACATTTCTTAGCCACCCCAGGGATGTGACCTGTGGAGTCTGAAAAGCATGTACAGACTATAATAAATGTCCTCACTGGAGGCTTGTGGCATGTGAGTAAGGAAAGCTGCTGAGGATGGCAGCTCTGTTAAACAGCTAATACCTGTCCAGGACCACCTACACCACAGGAAAACCAAGTCTCCATATTCAAATGAACCACCTGCTTTTTCAGCCTGGTAGACAGTAGCTCTATGAAACTTAGAAAAACCACTGGAATATTTGTATTCCATATGTCTGCTTGTATTTTTATCTTCAACTTTGTACTATTTTCAATAGTATCATAACACTAAATCACTTTGAGTAAAGATTCTCTTTGTGGTTTCTATTCTAAAAAAAATTGTAAATTACAAAAACAAACTCTCAAAAGGTGTCTAAAATAGGAATATCTATTTTATTTTATAAATATAATTGAAACTTGAAGGTACAGTCTGTATGTAGATATACATAGATATGGCACTCATATAATGATGTGCATATCTTGTCATTTTCACAAGTTTCATATGCACTGAGAAGTTAAAACCTTAAAGGACCTCCAGAAGCTAACCTTACATCCATAACCCAAGGAATTCCAGCACACCTTTCTCTGCCTCCTCCTCCAAATGCCCCTGTTCTGCTAATGGAGACTCATTTTTATTTTTCACAGTTTTTATGAAAATCATATGACTCAGAAATCTTTACTAGCTAGCTTCTTTAACTCAAACCTGCATTTGTGAGTTCTCAGTTGTATTATACTCCTGGCCTGTTTTTTTTTGTTTGTTTGTTTGTTTTGTTTTGTTTTTTGTTTTGCTTTTTTTTCTTTAAAAGTGTTCTGTTAAGGATAACAACTAAGACTTGTATTACTATCTAGGTTTCTCATGAAAACATTGTATTTCTTCAGAGGAGACGAATGCCCCTTCTCATCCTTCTAAATAATTATTTTACTTCACTTAATATTTCAGGTAATCTAACATGTTTTGCATGTGAAAATAGTGTATTGCATATAATTGACAAAGAATTAGAGTCAATTTAAACTGTAAGTTATAACTTCAGCACACTGCCACTGAAAACACCATTATTTTTATCATTTTTATGTGTGCACTTGTGTGAGTACGTGTGTGTGTGTGTGTGTGTGTGTGTGTGTGTGTGTGTGTGTGTGTCCATGGATGCTATGAGTACATAGCTGCAGTGAGGTAGTAACTTCTGGAAGTTGGATCTTTTGTTCTACCCTTCAGGTTTCTGGGTTTTAAACTCAGCTCATTAGGCTTGGCAGCAGCTGCCTTTACCTACTGAGACATAACTAGCTTATAGACTCCATCACTTTCTAAAGAATAGGTAGGGACAGGGATGAAGAACAGAATGACCTTGTAAAATATGCACACTGATGTATCTCTTTTTGTGCATCCTGAGTCCACAGTTTAACATGTAGTATTTCATTGCACAGTTTATAGATAATTTATGCTATTTTACTAAATTATATCATACTGAATAATTTTTAAAACTTTGACTCTCATATAAAAAATACCCGATAATTTCCCTTGCTTGAATTTTTTTTACTCATATGCAATTATTGTCTCTGAAACTATCTTTCACATATTTATAAATAAATATTTAAATCTACTTGAATTGCTATAGCCTCATAGGATCATGTTACCTAATTCTAGGTTTAGGTATGTATTTGTATAATCACATACCATGTTTTCCAAAGAGTTAAAAGAGTTTTACCTTGACTTAGAAGCTAGAGTGTTTAATGGTATCCAAATTCATATAAAATCATCTAGATTTTATTTTTTAAAAATGACAGCTTAATTAAATCTCCAAGAAGAACTAGAAAATCCTTCATGTCTTAGAATAGCTTATGTTTCAGCCTCTACCAAGTTTATAAACATCCTCTGAATATTTTCACACTGTGTAATTGTGTTATGTGGGAAAAGCAGTTCCTTTTACCCTTAATTGTCTTCATATGTATGTGAACCATATGGTAAGCTGCTGAGGATCACTAAACAGTGCTGCTAATGTTCTTTTATTTATATACATATCATAGAGAGTAAAACAATGGTAATCTCAATAATATAGAGTAAATTTATGTCCAGTACCATCAGTTCAGAGTGGTTTTTAAGAAATGACTGGCCAATAGGTGTTAACTCATACCTTCATTCTATAAATGAAAAAGAAGAAGATGATGATGATGATGAAGAAGAAGAAGAAGAAGAAGAAGAAGAAGAAGAAGAAGAAGAGAACAGAAGGACTGAGCACAAGATATGCATACAATTTCATGGCTGTGATTTAGGTGAGTCATTCCGTCAAAGGACTTGTTTGAAAACAGTTCAAATCTGTAAAACATTTCACCACTCTGGCACTCAGTGTGATGAGCTTGTCAAAATGATCTTTGATAAGTGGGTGGACTTGAGCAGTTGAAAAGAATAGAAATCTAGAAGAAATACAGAATTCTGTTTGATTCCTTGACTTTCTTAGAAACATGTCATTTGCAACTTTATTTCCAGGAATCATAGACTCTTCATGAATCATTTTTAATTAGTAGATTTATAAATACTTGAGAATTTTAGTTATTAAATGCTTAAGAACTATCCATTGAGAAATAATCTGACCAATTACTGAAATCATAACAATTTTTCACTATTAACAAATTATAATAATTATAATTATTATTAGAAATTATATCATTTTTATATAATCATAA
This sequence comes from Sigmodon hispidus, assembly GCA_004025045.1. Classification (NCBI taxonomy): domain Eukaryota; kingdom Metazoa; phylum Chordata; class Mammalia; order Rodentia; family Cricetidae; genus Sigmodon; species Sigmodon hispidus. The sequence continues at coordinate 14,207 of PVIH01007478.1, read as the reverse complement.
TCATGATTTATATATAAAATTATAATCATTTTTAGAAATGTCATATTTGTGAGATAAAAAATCATACAAATTATTGCTTAGGAAATAGGATATAAAGTCATAATTTAATAGCTAAAATGTAAAAGGAGCTAAGTGTACATCATGAAAAAGCACAAAGCTAGCAAAATATTTCTTAAAAAGATTTTCACAACTTTCTTTTTCCAACATTTCAGAATCATCTTTCACATTAATTTTAATAGAGTGTTCTTTTGAAAATAATTTTTGTATTTCTAACCACTATTATACGTATATTACTCATTTAAGTAGTATGTTTTCATACTTAGTTCTTCTAATAGCAACATGTAAGACAAGTGATGACATTTTATTTAATGATGTATGTGTGTGTGTCCTTGTGTGTATGTACAAATACTCACGAGCAAAAGTCAAAGGACATGACTGCCTGTTGGGTTATGCCTTCCATCTTGTTTGAGATATAGATTCTCTTCATCCCTGATGGGTGCACATGGTCAGTAGGCCTATGAGCTACTGGTGATTTCCCTTTCTCTGACTCCAATCTCCTGATTGGAGCATAATTGAATTATAAACAAATGCCATTACATATACCTTTTAACATGTGTTTTTGGGATCTGAAATCAGATCATGAGGCTTCCCTGATCATACAAATTATTGCTTAGGAAATAGGATTTGACCTTCCTAGGCATCTTCCCATGTTGCAGTAGAATCTTAAAATTATGGTTAATTTAATGCTATGTGTGAAGACCTTCAAGCTCTCATTAATAAAGAAAAATATTACATATCTATTTCAACAATAATTATTTCTTGACTCAGTATTAAATATGAGAAAAATTTGAGATTATCAATTAAAAATTTATAGTTTTTCAAATATACATTGTTCATTTCATTAGTAAAAATTATTCCTATATATTTATATACTAAAGTAAAATATTTTAAAAAGTAAGAACACAAATATTTTATTACCAACAGCACATGATTTTCAATTGTGAATTTGCTTATTAAGTTAATCTGTAGCTTCAATGAGACTATTAGTGTTGATTCTCTAGAATATTTATTATATCTTTAAATTACGTACTTGAAGACATGTTAACATTGAATTCTCATGGAAAGTTGTACTTCTATTTCTGTTAAGTTATGATTTCAAACTTTCTACAAAGAAATTGTCATTCAAATTTCACATTTCATACTTGCTTAAGCCTATGCATTTGCTATATCATGCATCAATTCTTGAGGTGGGGAAATCATTTTCAGTCAAAGCACTAAAATGTTTTCTATTAGAAAGGAAAATTTGCCTCACTTAGTTCTCTTAGGTGTGTGCTCTGAATCTACCTAAGTGATACATCTGTTCAATATTCACAAAGAAAATTTTTTACAGGTGATCAAATGCCAGTAATAAAATTTCATGTCCTTTAAATTATGTTTTACCTGCTGATACTACATTTTTACAATACACACTTTCAAGTATTAAAGTATAGTTCTACCACTTTCTTTTATATAAAGACACTTTTGTTTATTAGTTGTAATTATCCATATACTATTATGTTTTCAGTGATTCTCAGTATTTATATTTATTTCTTTATGACTCACCAATGCTCTTTATTTTCACAAATGAATTAACTCAAATGGGTAATTAGACATAAAACTGTAAATATATTAAATAATATATAGATTTCTTATTTTATATGTGTCCACGTTGCCTGCATTAGTATATATGCCCCACATGTGCACCTAGTACACACAGATCTAAGAAAGACTTATGAATGCCCTGGATCTGAAGTTAAATGGTTTGGAATCACCATGTGGTGTTGAGATTTGTTTCGTATTTAATAAAATCTGAAATATCGAGAGACAGCACACAGTCAAATCATAGGCTGACAGCTCAGAAATTTCTTGATCCTAGAGTACAAATACAAAGAGCTGGGATTCAATAACACACCTTTAAACCCAGCATAGGGAAAGCCTGGGAGTGGTGACCAATACTCTTAATCCCAGAACTCCAGAGACAGAACAGTCTGATTCTGTGAGTACAAGGCTAGCTATGAAATAGAGTAGCTCACACCTTTAATTCCAACCTGGATGGGATACAGCTGACTAGAAGGGTATCTTAAGGACTCATAGAAATCCAGCAGAGAAGTGATCAGGAGTGAGGCTGAGGAAATTGGAAGACAGCTGAGTGAGAATTGACTTGGTGTTTCCTCTCTCTAATATTTCAGCCTTTCCCCGATACTTGGCTCTGAGTCTCTTTCTTTACAGTCTGAATTTGTGCTACAATGTGGGTGCTGGAAACCAAACCCAAAAGCTCTTCAAGAGAAACAAGTACTCTTAACTACTGATTAATCTTTTCAAACTGACATGTAATTTTATAAATTATTTTATGTTTTGAGAATATGCTTTTTTCTTTCTTTTCTCATTCTAAACTCTCGCCTATGCCTATTCTTTATCTCCTTCAAATTCCTGACCTGTATTTTTCTTTAATTGTTATATACATATAAATATTTTTAACAACTAAAAAGTAATCTACTGCTTTCTCCATTTATGATAATCTGATAGAAATGATTTGTCTCACTTCTTTTAGAGATTTCTTACTGTGGTGTCTAAGCTTGCCTTCCGTCAACTAGGTTACATATGTTCACAGCCATATGATCTGAATTTAAATAAGATTTGTAAAAAAAAATTATAGATTAATTAGATAAGAGGAAACAAATGTTTTTATCATATCTCAAAGACCAGATGTGAAAAAATACTGCAAAAGAGAACCCCATATTTTATGATCATGATAGGTGGAGTTTGAATCTGAATTGTCTGTCCCTCAGAAGAATTTCTGTGTTAAAGGCTTGGTTCCCAGCTGATGGGACTTTGAGAATTTTTACAGTTTACTTTCTGTTACATTGTTAAATGTTATGGCTCAAAGCAATTTAGGGGCTTTCTTATACAATCAGGGACCATGTAAATCTGAAAGCAATTCAGTATCTGTTTTAAGTTTCTTCCTCGGCCTCCCTTAATAGTGGACTACAATCTGTGAACTAAAATAATCCCTTCCCTCCGTTAAGCTGTTTTGAGTCATGATGCTTGTCACAGGAACACATATCAAACTAGACCAGGAAGAGGTTGAACTGTAGAAGTCATGACTACATCAATGGATTCATTCATTAAAGGATAATATGCTGGAACCACATGGAAATTAAAGTAACTGAAGAGGGAAGGATGGATGACAGCAAACATATCTCACCTAGGAAGTGCAGAATTATTCCTGGAAAATACAAATTTCTTTGTGTTTCTCTTTTCCAATATGAGCTGAGGCACTGCCACATGTGTCCCATCTGGACACTCTGCCCCACCATGCATGGGTTCAGAAACAATAGAGCCTCATGGACACCTCTGAAAACAGGAATAAAGGAGAAAAAAGATCAAATCCTTCTGTCTTGTTGTTTAATCAAACATTTTCAACATGAATAGTGACTAATACAATAATGCTTAAAGTTTGAACTTTTCAAACCTGCACTATCAAGACCATTGCGTGATCATTACAGCTGCCTTCCAAATTGATTATCTCTCTTCAGCACATTTATATGCACTGTCTGAAACTGTACTTATGTTGCTGGTATTTGGTTGCTCTCAAATTACATCATATTTGTCAACAACCATGCAGGGGAAAAACTTATACTATGAATTTTAGTATATATTTTTATATTCTTTGGACTAGAGTTTTTAAGTCTGTTTTATTTGGTGTTCACAAAAACATTTAAACCTACAGACACATTACTTTTGTGTAACAAAGAAATTTATCTGAATCTGGCACAAGCTAACTAAAATCCACCCCATCCTTCACTTGCTATCTTGCATACATGTTCATGATTTATATTGTAGTGACTGGAACTACAATATATTCTGAGGATAAATGACAAACAAGATATCAAAAGAAACTTTCATTGAGGAAGAATATACAAGCCAGTGTACTGTAATGTAATTATTATAATTAAATAAAAGATAATTAGTTTTTTTAAAATTGACTTGTAATTGTGGGACTGAAATTCTGAGCACACAGAGAATACTGACTTAAACTTCAAGAAGAATATTCACAGTCTGTGTCACTGCAAATTAAACATGAAAAATACAGAAAAAGAAATTTTAGCCATAAGGAGAGCAGGGTGATTATCCAGGAAAAAACATTCTGAAATGTCACAAAAATTACTACTGAATTTGAGTACAGTTCAGAAGAGTCCTAGTGAGGAGGATGGTCAGAAAAGTAGAGAGACAAGTTTTCTAGGAAGGAAAGAAAAGGAAGAAAGGGGATAGTTTTGTACAAAAGACCAGAGTATACAAAATATATGGCTAATTTATCATGAAAGCATTTGTGAGATTCCTTGGGGGAGGTGAAAACAAGGAAAATTTGAAAAGTTATGATGTTATTACTCTTTCCTTAAACAAGATACCACCCCCACCACCAAACAGGAAATGTAGGGATTTTCTTAGACAAAATGAGGAAAATGAGCATAAGTGGATAAATGTGTGTGTCTGTATGTGTGTGTATTAGGGTACATGTATATATGGAGAGAGAGAGAGAGAGAGAGAGAGAGAGAGAGAGAGAGAGAGAGAGAGAGAGAACAAGGAACATTTCTTCAGAAAAAAAAAAAAAAGATTAAAGGGGGAACATATTGGAGCAGCACGTTAGAATAGTACTTTCTTAAACCCATTAACCTACAGACCTGTCAACAGCAGCCAGTTCTTTTCTGTCTCTTTTACTTCCTGCTTCTCTCACATCTCCCTCCATAGCACATGGTGGCCTAACGTGCTGCGGAACTCTCCAGTGGCTGGATGTTCCTAATGAACCCAAGACATTTGCTTTTCTCCTGCTGTTTCTGCTGCCTTAGTTCCAAATTTTCTATTACTATGTGACTCTAAATTAGTACAAATTCATATTTGCATACCTTGCCTTTTCACACAACATAACTCACATGAATGAATCTGGGCTCATAGCTTGAGGCTACCAGCTTGGTGACTTCACAGCTATGTCCCTAAAAATGAAGAGTTCTGCTCTGTGCATTTGGGTCATTCAACAGGTGCTATGGTTGCTGCCTAAATGTAGGGAAACTTCTAGTACAAATTCAAGAAATCAATCCTGCCTTTTCAAGGTATAAATGGCATAAATTTTGGAAATACAATATTTTGGACTCCAATTTTAAAATTTGTGATTTTCAAACCTATATTAGCAAGTTACTCCTATTCCTATTCTCCTGGGTATATTCATGACTATTTTGTACGTGTTTATGATTTCTGCTCTTTTCTCTAGTCTTCTACAGACACATATCTTTTGTAACATTACATATTACAGCCTGAGATACTCAAATGACCATACAGTTTTTATTATGAAAAGAAACTGGTTGCCTATTAAATAGCTGCTATGCACATGCAGCAATATAGAAACACAGGAATGCTCATGAGGAATAATATATTTAGTCTATAAAAAAACTTCCTTATCCCTGGCTGTGAAAGCAAACTCATCTGGAATTATGTAATCTCATGGGGTTTGTCGTTGTTTAGATTATACAGTATACTTCAGTATCAACCTGACAGATTTTAAATAATAGTCTCAAAATGAAGGGACAGTAAAACACTCTTCTTTGAGTAAAACCCTCAATATCCTGCATCAATTGTATTGTCAAGATGGGAACTTTGTATCTTTGTTACTCCCTCTAGAACATTTAGTGTGCTTCCTATACCTACCTATACTGAAAAATGACAGCTCTAAGTTTATCCGTCTGTCTTTTTATAGTTAGGTCTAGTCTCACACAATTTCACTGAGCTCAGCATCTTAGTGCCGGAAGCATATGTCTTCCTCCCAAGTTATCTCATTATTGTGTTGTCAAAGGAAACAATAAAAAAAAACCTCACTGAACACTTGTGGAGAGATATTTTACAATTTAGAAACCTCCTTTAAGGTGGAAGAAAACTTTCAATTAAACCCTGAGAGGTTCCACGATTAATCATAATAGTGGGAAAAGGGAGAGATGGAACTGAGCCAAAATAAAAAAAAAAGAAAAGAAAAGAAAATAGTTAGAAAGAACAAATATCAAAATGTGGTCTAAGGCAGTGTGCGGATTCACAGATTTCTTGCTGACTGCACATCTCGGGTGTTACAAAAAAAGTATTCTGATGGAAACATAACCGACTCTTTTCATGCCACATGGAGATTGGACAGGAGACCAAAGTACAGATATCATCAAAGGCCAGCTTGCTGAATACTTGCATATTCTTTTAATTACTTAAGGAATATGAGGGAGGTATTACAGGAACAGCTTTACTCAAAGAAAGCTATATCATTAAAGCCACATTGCATTGTGGGTGACACTTCACAAAACTAGAAACTTATAGTGTGGAACCCAACTTGCAAGAACCTGAGCAGCACAGGGGGTATTCTTTCCCAATATTTCAGATAGTCTGAGATCTTTATAGGCAGATCTCTTACCTCTGCTACTTCCAGCCAGCCAGTTTTAGAGTGTCTCTGATTTATCAAGAACAAAATAATGTCTCTTGAATCTAATCAGTTTTACTAACTTTCTGCACCTATTCACTTGTTTGTTTACTAAGCTTAAGTAAGTTCACTATGGGGCAAAATTTTTCATGTTCCTTTTTAGAGCATATCTTCAGCTATCTTCTATATTATTATTTTTCATTTTTTGAAATTATAATTACATCACTCCAATTCTCTTTCTTCCCTCCAACACTCCTGCATGCTACTCCTTGTTCTCTCTCAAATTCATGGCATCAAATTTTATCAATTTTTGCAAAAGAGAGCTTTTGTTCTCAAAGAAAAATGATGCACAGCACTGAGCCAAGACCATTTATTTAGTTAGAATATTTGTTTTAGAAGAATTGTGGGAACAGCGTGACCCCTATGGTGTCTGAGGTGGAGTGGGAGTCAGGTGGCTTCAGATAGCAAGGATCCCAGGTTCAGCGCAGAGTAGGAGGTGAGGAAGTTCCAGCCTCTGGGCTTCCCAGGGACCTCATCCCAGAGGCCAGAGCCACAGTCCCGGGTTTGACCTCATGGACAGGCCTGCCCTGGAACAAGGCTGAGAAAAGCCTTCCCCAGCAATCCCAGGGGACACATCACAGACTCCCAGGCAGGCTGTGTCATCACAGAGGGACGGACAGCGTGACCCCATGGTGTCTAACCCGGAGTGAGAATCAGACAGCTTTAGACAGCGAGGATCCCATGACCTGACTAGAGTAAGAAACTGTGCAGATTCTGTGTCCAGAGAAGACAGGAGACACATAACCCCTATAGCTACAATGGACTAAATAAGATCTGACTAAGAGTGAACCAAGGAAGCAATGGGCAGATGTCAGTGCGAGAAAACATATAACAATATAAAGAGCAACAAGGAACCACCAGAAGAAGCTGACGTCTCCACAACACCAAGACCTGAACAGAGCAATGAAGAACAAACAGAAAGAAACAACAATACAAACACCTTTATGAAGATTATAGAAGTCTTAAAAGAGGATATGAAAAAGTCCATTAAAAAAATAGAAGAAAAAATAAATAATAAATTGGAAGAGATGAACAAATCCTAGAAAGAAAACCAAGAAGGAGAAATCCAACAAATAAAAGAAACAATCCAGGAACTAAAAATTGAAATAGAAACAATAAAGAGGGCATAAAACGGAGCAAAGGATGAAATAGAGAATCCGAAAGAACGATCTGGAACTGCAGATACAAGCATAAGCTACAGAATCGAAGAGATGGAAGAGAGAATCTCTGGAGTGAAACACTCAATAGTGGAAATTGATAAATCACTAAAAGAAAACACCAAAACCAAAAAAGCCATAACACAAAATGTTCAGAAAATTTGAAACACCATGAAAAGACCAAACCTGAGAATAATAGGAATAGAAAAAGGAGATGAATACCAGCTCAAAAGCCTAGATAATGTATTCAATATAATCATAGAAGAAAACTTTCCCAATCTAATGGAGGAAATGCTTATAAAGATACAAGAATCTTACAGAAGTCCAAAACCTGAACTCAGGCACTGAGATGGCCACCCTGCTCAATTGCAGAGCAGAGGCTGCCCAGAAAACAGCTGGGAAAATAGCAGCAGGGGAACAGTTGAGTCCCTTGGTCCAGGGTTCACTACTCAGAGACAGGACACTTGGCTTTGGCAGGGAACACAGTCTGCACAGACCATGCTGGCATAATAGAAGCAGGGAAGCAGAGGAGATCCTAAATGTACAGCTCAGAGGTCAGAAGTCAGAAGGTAACATTGTTAACCTGAACCCGGGCCCTGAGACAGCAACTTGGCTTCTGACACAGCCTACCCAGAACATAACTGGCATAATAGCAGCAGGAGAAGAGCCAAGTCCCCAGGCACGCAGCAGAGAGGGGAGAGGTCAAGAGGTGACAACTGGCATCATAGCACTGCAACCTGATGAGAACAACCGAACCTCTGAATACATAGCTGATTAAGAGCCCTGAAACCTAAAACCTACTGAGAGCCACCAAAAACTAATCAAGAGTGAATTGAGAAAACAATGGGCAGATACCAGTGCAGGAATATATACAGCAATACAAAAGTCAACAAGACAGCACCAGAAGAAACAAGGAGTTCTATAGCTTCAAGACCTGAACATAACAACAAAGAGGGAACAGAAGGAAACAACCCTAAAAACAGCTTTTTGAAACTAATAGAAGCCTTAAAAGAGAATATAAAAAACTCCCTTAAAGAAATAGAAGAAAATACAGACAGAAAATTAGAAGAGATGAACAAAACCCTTAAATAAAATAAAGAAAACCAAGAAAGAGAAAACAAGCAGATGAAAGAAATTATCTTATTCATCTCAGAAGAGATTGATCAAGATGAGATCTCAACTGTGAATATGTATGTCCCCTAATGTAAGAGTACCTATCTATGGAAAAGAAACACTACTAAAGCTCAAATCCTACATCAACTCTCACAGCCTAATATTGGAGACTTCAGTACCCCACTTTTACCCTTGGATAGGCCAACCAGACAGAGACTCAACAGAGAAATAAGGTGCCTAACAGGTTATGACGCAAATGAATTTAATAGATATTTACAGAAGCTACCACCCAAATGCAAAGGAATATACATATTTCTCAGCATCACTTGGAACTTTCACTAAAAATGACCGAATAATTGATCATAAAGCAAATATCAATAAAAATAATCCCTTGTATCACATCAGATCACCAGGGCCCAAAGTTAGAGGTCAACAACATCAGAAATCACAGAAAGCCTACCAAATCATGTAAACTAAACATCACTCAGCTGAACCACCTCTGGATCAAGGAAGAAATTAAGAAAGAAATCAAAGACTTCCTACAATTTAATGAAAATGAATCTACAATGTACCCAAACTTGCACAATGAAAGAAGTCTTAGGAGGAAAATTCATAGCACTAGATGCCTATATAAAAAGCCTAGAGAAATCCCACAACAGAAAACTAACAGCACAGCTGAAAGCCTTAGAACAATTAGAAACAAACTCACCTAGAAGGAGTAGAAGGCAGGAAATAATAAAACTTAGAGCTGAAATCAATACAATTGAAACAAAAAGAACAATATAAAGTATCAATGAATAAAAGAGTTGGTTCTTTGAGAAAGTCAACAAGATAGATAAACAATTATCCAAACTAACCAAAAAGCAGAAAGAGAGTATTCAGCTCAACAAAATCAAAAAAGAAAAGGGGGAACATAACAACAGACCACCAGTTAATCCAAAGAATTAACAGGTCACACTTTGAAAATCTATTCTTCCTCAAAATGGAAAACCTAGAAGAAGCCTCCCAAGTAAATAAATCTCAGGTAGAAATGGTTCAGTGCAGAGTTCTACCAGACATTCAAAAAGAATTATTACCAATAGTCTTCAAACTGATTCACACAGTAGAAACTGAAGGAACTTTGCCAAACTCTTTTTATGAGGCCACAATTACCCTAATAACCAAGCCACTCAAAGACACAACAAAGAAGAATTACAGACCAATTTCCCTCATAAATATTGAAGCTAAAATTCTCAACAAAATTCTGGCAAACCATATACAACAACGTATAAAAAATATCATTCACCATGATCAATTAGGCTTCATCCCAGAAATGCAGGGTTGGATCAACATATGAAAAACCATAAATGTCATCTATCATATAAACAAACGGAGGGGAGAAAACCCACATGATTATATCCTTAGATGCTGCAAAAGCCTTTGACAGACTCCACCACTCCTTTATGATGAAAGTCCTGGAGAAAACAGGAATACAGGGAAGATATCTAAATATTATAAATGTGATTTACAAGAAGCCAACAGCCAACATCAAACTTACTGGAGAAAAGCTCTACCCCACTAAAATCAGAAACTAGACAAGGATGTCCTCTCTCTCCTTATCTATTCAATATGGTTCTCAAAGTTTTAGCTAAAGCAATAAGAGAACAAATAGAGATTAAGGGGATACAAATTGGAAAAGAAGAAGTGAAACTATCTGTACTTGCAGATGATATGGTTGTATGCATAAGTGATCCACAAAATTTAAGTAGGGAACTTCTACAGCTGATAAACACCTTCAGCAAAGTAGCAGGATACAAGATTAACTCAAAGAAATCATTAGCCCTCCATTACACTAACGATAAAAGAGCTGAAAAAGAAATAAGGGAAATATCATCCTTTAGAATAACTGTAAATAGTATTAAATACCTTGGAGTAAATATAAGCAGAGAAGTAACAGATCTATTTGACAAAACCTTTAAGTCACTGAAGAAAGAAATTGAAGAGGATATCAGAAAATGAGAAGATCTCCCATGTTCCTGGATAGGTAGGATCAAGATAGTAAAAATGGCAATTCTACCAAAAGCAATCTACAGATTCAACACACTTCCCATCAAAATCCCAACACGAAGTTTTTCACACATTGCAAGAACAGTACTCAATTTCATTTGGAATAACATAAAAGCCAGGATTGCCAAAACAATTTTGCTCAACAAAAGAACCTCAGGAGGCCTCACCATCCCTGACTTCAAGTAATACAGTAATAAAAACAGACTTGTGAATCAGTGCAATAGAACTGAGGATCCAGACATTAACCCAAAAACCTATGAACACCTGATCATCGACTAAGAGGCCCAAAATATTCAATGGAAAAAAGATAGTCTTTAACAAATGGTGTTTGCATAGCTGGTTGGTAGTATGTTGAAAACTTCGAATAGATCCAAGCCTATTTATCACCCTGCACATAGCTCAAATCCAAGTGGATCAAAGACTTCAACATATTCCTACTTACACTGAACTTGATAGAAAATAAAGTGGGAAATACCCTCTAATGAATTAGCACAGGTAACCACTTTCTAAATATAACACCAGTAGCACAGACATTAAAACAACAATCTATAAGATCTATGAGATCAACAATCAAAAATCTATGAGAAAAGATTTTCACCAACCCTAAAAGTAACAGAGGATTGATCTCTAAAATATATAGAGAACTCAAGAAACTAGAGCCCAAAACCCTTAATAACACAATTAAAAAAAAAAAAAGTTCAGAACTAAAAAGAGAATTCTCAGCAAAAAAAATTAAAAATGGCTGAAAGACACATGAAAAAGTGTTCAACATCTTCAGCCATCAGAGAAATGCAAATGAAAACAACTTTGAGATACCCACCTTACACCTTTCAGAATGGCTAAGATCAAAAACACAAATGACAGCCTATGCTGAAGATGATGAGGAGCAATGGGAACACTCCTCCATTTTGGTGGAAGTGTAAACTTGGTTCAGCTAGTCTGGAATGTAGTATGGAGGTTTCTCAAAAAACTGAGAATCACTCTCCCCAGGGTGCAGCAATATCACTAATGGGCATATACCCTAACATGCACCTTGACACCCCAAAAGCATTAGTTGATCTGTGTTCATAGTAGCATTATTTACAATAGCAAGAATCTGGAAACAACCTAGATGCCCCTCAACTGAGGAATGGATTAGCAAACTGTGGTACATCTATACAATGGAGTCCTACTCAGCAGTAAGAAAAAATGATATCCTAAAATTTGCAGGCAAATGGATGGATTTGGAGAATATCCTCCTGAGCGAGGTCTCAAAAACCCAGAAGGGTAAGCAGTGTGTGTACTCACTCATTAGTGGACTTTAAGCAAAAACATTCTTTTTTTTTCCATTGAAAGATGATGATGGATAAAGTGATTTAAAACACACACACACACACACACACACACACACACACACACACACACACACAAACACACACACCAAACAAAAAACCTTCTGGTTTGACTGTAGAAGGGTTACAAATTTTGTGTGGTCATAGTGCATCCTTGAGCATTAGCTGTGACCTACTGTGTTGTCTTCTTTATTGGTAGCTGAGCCTATCCTGGATTGAGGAGCTTTAGATTATATTTTTTATGTTTCATGTGTTTTAGAGAAAAGAGAAGTTTTATTATTGTATTTTTTTATTCTATTCTTAATGTTTTGCTTTTTATGTAATGTTTAAGATTGATTTTTAAAAAACAAAAAAATAATTTAAAAAATTATTTAGACATTATTAAAAAAAGAATTGTAGTATTTTACTGTTCCTTGTCTCCTTGGGTCCTTTGAAAGGTTCTTGGTGGTCTATAAAAAATAATCTTCCTCTAGCTATAAGACAAAGGAGCTATCCTGTCTTCCAGTTTCTTTTGGAGAACAAGTATTTAACTCAGCATACATTTTGTTACATCTTGTCAATTTAATCCCATCCATGAAGAGGAAAGTCTACACTGTCCTTAACAGGACATCATTAGCAAACATCCATCTGATTTATTCACTAATTTTGGAAACTAATACCAACTTTTTTTTCCTCAATCCCCCTTTTTTTCATCTTAGTCAAATTTATGAGTTGTGTCCTTTCACCAATTGCAACAATTCTGGGAAAATGTCTTCTGTTTCTTTACAATTTTATATCAGGAAATTTATACTGTATATGTTCAAAAGTATTTTCCTAACATTAGTGAGATAAATTACAAGTAGAAAAATTACTCAGGAAATATTGTCTCAGCATATCAATAAAATAGCATATTTGGATTTATATTTAGATTTTAAAGACAAAGAAACAATAATTTAGGCAGCCTATATACATTTAAATCCCCTTAAAAGACAGATAAAATCCAGATTTCTTCAGGCTGCTTACTCTATTATAGCAGATTTAAATACTTCCTTAATTATTGTATTCACATTCTTTACTCTGTAGTTTTATATTTTAAAATAATTAAGAAATGCATTCCCTACTGACATTGTATAAATCATATGCAATATACTTGGTAACTTATAGTCAATGTTGTATTGCTATAAAGATATATCATGACCATTGTAACTCTTATAAAAGTAGTAATTTAATTGGAGGATTACTTATCACTTCAGAGGTCTAGTCCATTATCCATTATCATTATTGTGAGAAGTATAACAGCATGCAGGCAGGCATGGTCTGAAGAAGGAGGTGGGAGTTCTAACTTAGGTCCTCAGGCAGCAGAAAGAGAGAGTGCCACTGGGCCTGGAATAGCTTCTGAAACATTTAAAGCCAAACTTCACATACTTCCTCCAACAAGGCCATACCTCCTAATCCCTGTGAAAACACAACACTCCCTAATGACCAGGCATTCAAATACATGAGCTTATGAGGATATTCTTTTTTTTTCCTTCTTCTTTATTTATTTTGTATTTATCAAGAAAAACAGTAAAATGAATTTAAAATGTTGAAAGGTTAAAAATAACTATAAAGAAGATAAAAATCATAAGCATGAATTATCAAGGGTTAGGGTTAGAGAATCCGAAAGAACGATCTGGAACTGCAGATACAAGCATAAGCAACAGAATCCAAGAGATGGAAGAGAGAATCTCTGGAGTGAAACACTCAATATTGGAAATTGATAAATCACTAAAAGAAAACACCAAAACCAAAAAAGCCATAACACAAAATGTTCAGAAAATTTGAAACACCATGAAAAGACCAAACCTGAGAATAATAGGAATAGAAAAAGGAGAAGAATACCAGCTCAAAGGCACAGATAATGTTTTCAATAAAATCATAGAAGAAAACTTCCCTAACCTGAAGAAGGAAATGTCAATAAAGATATAAGAAGCTTGCAGAACACCAAATAGATATGACCAAAAAAAAAAAAAAAAAAAAAAAAAAAAAAAAAAA
>PVIH01007477.1:0-100044 GCA_004025045.1 Sigmodon hispidus | reverse complement strand
GAAGTAACTGTAAACATATATATACATATAGCCATTCCACAAATGTCTAAAACCATTCTCATCGTATTGAGTCTATCTGAAATATTTGTTAAAGATAAGACAAGAAACTATCTTACGACTGTCCTAATTGGTCTATATCTCAAAAGTGATCACTGAATGACATACAGCAAGTTCCTTCTTACTCTTTCTTAATGTGTCTCTTTTTTTGTTTGTTTGTTTGTTTGTTTATTTGTTCGTGCATTTGTGTGTGTGTTTGTTTTCGGTGGGGGCCCCATTTTCCTTCAGGATGCCTTGTAGAGTGCTGGTAGGAGAAATTGTTTTTAATAGTGAAGGATCCAATGGATATTATCAAGTGAAGATATTGAACCATTAGAGAGTATTGCGCGCAGAAAAGGTTTCTAAAGTAAGAGAGTAAAAAATGCGGAAAGGAATAAGATTCAAAATTTAAAATAGAAGTGAGATAAGATTGGTCCCTATATATTTCATCTATTGTCTGTCTCACTTCAGGTGGCTTTTCTGGCGTGAGACAGAGTTTTTAAAGTTTTATTTACCAATACGCTTGGGTTTAGAGAGGGAGAAAGCCACTTGCTCCACCTCCAAAGCCAGCCTGTTTTGTTACCAAACCAGGACCCCCTATATATATATATCTATACATATACATACATAGTCATTAGATATAGATGTGTGAATAGAGAAATAGCTGTGAGAATAGAGAAATTACCCTTGGTGCCTGTCAGCGTCAGGTGTCCTTGTAATCCCCTGTAGTCCTTTTAACGTTTTCAAAGTCTGAGCATTCAGCATCCTTTTAGCTTTGTGAAGAGAGTTGTATCCATTCTTCTGTAAAAACAAAATTAAGACCCTGCCCCACCTTAATTAAGTGAATTTTCCTTAACATATATCCAATTGTTTTATCGGCTCATAAGCCATTACTCCTCCGCAGGAGGGTTCTCCTTTTCAATCCGGTTCTTTATCAATCTCGTTGGTACCCATATTTTCTCTTTTCCTGTAGAAACAAAAGCAAAACCCCTACCCCAACAAAGCACATGCCCTGGCTTCCATTCTGAAGTTAGTACATCCTTAAAATATACAGGTTGATTCAACTCAGAAGTCCTTTCTATTACCCAGTGTTTCTCTGCAGCTGAAATCCCTTTCTCATCAGCATTAAGTGGGCACCAAATATCGCGGAATAAACCCGCCACCAATTGATATGTTTTAAATAAGATTTATTTTGTTAGAATCACGAGCAAAAGAACGTTTTAGCAACACGCCCAGCCACTGCCGTACGGAGCCGCCGCGCGCTGGCGCCGGAAGGACCGCCTCTCCTTACGCCGCAGCACGTGCTGGGTTGGAAGCAACCATACAGTCCGGGATTCCCGCTACAATATGTACTTACTCATAAGTGAATAGTAAGCATAGTAAGCAAAGATGAACAGCTTAGATTCCACAACACCAGAGAAAATAGACAGAGAGGAGCACAGTAAGTAAGATACACATGGATTCCCCCAGGAAGGGGAAATGGTTGAAAATGACTGTTTTTGAAATATAGACTATTCAAGACAACTTTCCATAATTATACATCATATCAGATTTTTAACAAACATTCCAGATGGTCTTACCCAGTACTTTAAGACTGATTATAGATGTTTATAGTCAGTCCATTGTGATGTAACCACTTTCTTAGTTTTTACAAGACCCTCACAGAGATACTGTCACCCACAAGTTAGCAGAAACAACCCATTATAAAATCTTTGCTCCTCTCCCGATAAGTTTTGTCCTCTAAGGGTTATAGATAATTACCATTCTACTAGTGTGGTTAAAAGTTATTTTTAAGTTGGGGGTAAAATAATAATATAGACTCAAAATCCCTTTTAAAGAAGAGAAAGGGGAGTAGGTAAAACAGATATATATATATATATATAGAGAGATATAGATATAGATTATTGTATCTACCTGTAAACAATTATTAGCCAATTATGAGCCACAGAAAATTTATACTGATAAAGATTCTTTTAGATTGATACAAATGTAAAATTATTTTATGTTTGCTTGAGATAATTTGTATATTGCTACAAATTCAAATCTAAAATTATTTTATATGTCTAAAGTAATTTATATATTGATACAAAATTAAATCTGTAATTATCATATTTTGCAAGTGCTTTTCCTTAGTTTAAAATATTTAGTACATCAATGCATATTAAGCATATTGTTGTCATTTCCACTATGCAATTTCTACGTGTGCTTCATTATACTAGTCATAATATGCATATATAAATATTCTATTTCTGTTTAAGATATTTTGTATACCTCTGTTTAGATATTTTATATAATGATATGTATTTAAAATACTGCTGCCATTTTACACAATACATTTACCTTTATTTAATGTTTATATGACTGTCATACTTAAGGTCATTATTTAAAAACTGTACACCCATTTATAAATTATGTATTTTTGCAATATAAGCTTCAGTCTTTAAGCTGATAAGAATTACAGATCACAGTTATTTAAAGTTCATTATGTACTAGTCATGTTGTGTGGTAGAAATATTCTCTGTATGCTGTAAATAAAGGACTGTTTTGGCCTATGCACAGCACTGTAGAAGTGGGTGGAGAATCAGAGGACAGGCAGGTAGGAGAAGGGTTAATCAGCCTCCATCTTTCCCCCAAAGAAGAAGCATGTAAGAAATACAGGTGAGCCACAGGCTGGGCCATGTGGTGGGTTGATTAGTAGAAATGGGTTGATTTAAGTTGAAAGAGCTAGCTAGTAATGTGCTTAAGATGTGGGCCAAACAGTATGAAGTAATATAAGTGTCTGATTCATTTCTTTGGGGGAAAAAAAGCCGCGCAGGCCAGGTTCCAAACCTCCAGCCCCAAACGGGCTGGGAAACCTTCTACAACAATGTTGTCTATATATCTAGACTCCTCAGATATATTTTAAAATATGCCAGGTAGATGGGAATTTTCAACCACTTCATAGACCTAGAGAATATGGCATTTAATGTTTTGTTATTTAGAATTCAGCCATGAGAGACATGATAACTCCCAGCATCACTGTTTCTTTCATAAGATGGTGCTGGGCATCAAGAACACTCCACAAGGAGTTTGTTTTCCTTGGCAGATAATGGCCTGTTGGGCAAAGAACTGCCCTTGCCTCAATGGCTGACAATCACACTATGCAATACAGACTGGGCAAGACAAAAGTAGAGACTAAATTTGCCAAGACAAGATATCATGGTTTCTCAAAATGCCCTGCTTTTAAAGAGATCTGTCAGATAGCCTAGGCCTGTAGCCAACAAAGGTAGATGCTCCAACTTTGCAAAAAAAGATGTTTGTGACTGTCCAGGCAGCTGGCTGTTGCTGTCTTCTCCCAAATTTTGGATGTTACTCACTTGTGCTTCCAGCTTATTCACATAACATGTTTTTCTTCTCAGGTCTTTGATGAGGTTAATGACTAAATAGTTAAGGTTACTACCATCTCATATCTTAGCTAAGAATATTTAAATATTAGATTCATATAATTCAAGATAAACAGCTTTAAAGTTTTATATATATGTACATATACATGCATATATATATATATATATAGCCATTTACCAATAGTCTAGACATTTAAAATATATGTTTGTTGTTTGTTAGTTGCAGTTTGACTTTGTTTATGTCATTTTTCTTTTTTTCTCTCCTAGAAATCACCTTATAAATGTTTCTATTTTAGATAATCTTATACTTAGGTTTAGAACTTTTTTATTTAGAGAAAAAGGAGAGATGTTGTGGGTTCAGGTACTTTTGAGGAAGACCTAGGCACAAGTTTGGGGTTTTAAGGACCCCTGTAGAGGGCATGGCCAACCGGCTTTGAAGACCAGTTGCACACTGCCTACCTTTCCTGTTTGTTCTTGAGCTCTTGGAGGGAGGATTGCTGCTGCTGCAGCAATGGGCATTTCAACCCTTCAGGAAGTTCCTAAAGATTCAGTCTTGTATCAGTGAGTGTTCATATAACTTCTTAATAAATATTAATCCTTTTATATAATCAACTGCCAGTGAGCAATTTCTACAATAATCTCCTGAATAAACTGAGAGGGAGGTGTAGAGGGCAGAGGATAGAGGGTGGGAACATGAGGGTTCAAGAAGGCTAGGTTGCGGGAGGGGTGGAAAGGTGAGCTATAAAAAAATATTCATACCCAGTGAGCCATCACTGGTTAAGGGAGAAATCTGGTGCTAGAGAAATCTGCAAGGTCTCACAAGGAGTTCCCAGCTAAGACCCCTAGCAATGCCAGAGGGGATGCCTAAAGTAGCCTTGCCCTGTAGTCATTTTGGTGACTATCCTAATTGTTCTCTTAGAACCTACATCCAATGACTGATGGAAATAGATGAAGACACCCACAGCTGTACACTTGGTCAAACTCATGGAGTTCACATGAAAGAGAGAGGATGAAGTAGAGGAGCAAGTGAGGTTAAGAACACAGTGGAGAAAACCATATGGACAGCAGATCAGAACAAAGGTGAGGTCACAGACTCTGGACAACAGAGTTATGGGATCTAGTTAGGTCCTCTGAATGAGAGTGACAGTTGTGTTGATCAAGTTGTTTGTGGGAACCCTGGGTATGGGACCAAGAATTATCCCTATTACATGGACTGGCATTTTAGAGACAAATTCTTATGGTGGAATGCCTTGTTCAGCCTTGATAACAAGAGGAAAGATTAGGTCCTGCCTTGACTTGGTATGTTAGGTTGTGTTGATTACTCAAGAAAGGCTTTAGCCTCTTTGAAGAGTGACTGAGGTGGGGTGAGAAAGTAGAAGAAAATGAGGAAGGGGTAACAGTGGAGGGTATGTGAAAGGAATACTATTAATAATTTAAAAACATATAGTTGCCTTCATTATTGTGTCTCTTCACAGCAATAGAAGAATGACTATGATAGGACAGAGATGTGATAAAATACATTGTTTTGAGTGGGAGGCACAATCTTGCTTTATATATTTTTTTTCTAGAAGCACAAGCCCTGTGATTTTGAAGACTGTATTTTCTTACCTAGAGTAGCATGGCCTACATGAAAAGTACTACCCCCTCATATATACCAGGGAGCTGAAATATGACCCATTCTCAGACTATCTTAATAGTTTAATGTGTGTACCTAACTAAACTCAGGACAATGGAAGTCTTTGCCACATCTTTGTCATATTTGAAGCAGAATACTTTAATTTTTGGTCATAAAAGCATCTAGATTTTAAGTTTTCATTTGCCCACTATGTATATAATTGCAACAATGAACAAAGAGATCAAATAAAATTATAAAACAAGAAAATGTAGTGACAATGTCTCTGAACACTGAATTTCAGCTGCCCAGACAAAGTAGTAAAGCCCCCATCTGCCATGCTTCAATAAAGCAGAGAAATGTTCTAGACTAATGGTGGTAGTTCAGATCTACTGATTATTTTTTGACACCATTAAACAAACTATGATTTAAACATTGTACTTTAACAAAGATTTATATTTTTTGCAATCTTAAAAAATTCCTGTGGGATAATGTTTTTGTACATTGTAAATATTTGTTACTCATTTTGGTTTAATAAAATACTGATTGGCCAGTAGAGACACAAAGTAGAGGCTGGGCAAACAGACTAGGAGAATTCTGCGAAAAAGAAAGACAAAGCAGCAAGTGCTAGCTAGAGGCACAGGAAGCAAGATGAGGATGCTGCAGTGAGAGAAGGTACCAAGCTACCTGACTAAACATAGATAAGAATTACAGCTTAATTTAAGTGTAAGAGTTACTAATATTCTTGAACTACTTACTCAACAATTATAATATTAAATATTTGATTCAATTATTACTTGGGAGCAGCTTCCACGTATTTGAGAGTTTCTGACTAGGATAGAAACTTCAGACTACAAGTTTCTGGCCAAATCCCCATCTCTCTTCTCTCTTGCATTTTATTTTGTGTCTAGTCTTTTGTACCTACACATTTCATTCTAAGTTAGTTTAAACCTCTCTCTCTGCCTACCTACCTATTATGTATCTATCTATATGTATAGACACATATACTATTATATACAATTGTATGTATGTAAATATCTATTTATCTATCTATCCACCTATCTATCTCTGTATATATATTAAAAATGTGATGTTGGTCCACTTTCTATGGAGGCCAGAAAATGGTATGACATTGGAATTTCTGAAACTGCAGTTACTTTTGCTTATGAGCTACCCAATGTGAGTGCTGAATACTAAATTCTAGTCCTCTGAAAAAATGTAAATACTCTTAACCTCTGGTCCATTTTTTTTTTATTTCAAGTTTGAGTGTGTGCTTTGTGGTATATGGTTGTGCACATGCATGTGTGTAAGAGTACCTGTGTGTGAGCATGCTCATGTGTAGATGACATTTGGTGTCTTCCCCTTTCATTCTCCATCTTACTCTTTTTTTGACAAAATCTCTCACTGAATCTAGAGTTTGTGTTTTGGCTATACTGGCTGGCTGGCTAATCCCCAGGACTTGTCTGTCTCTGCAACTACCTTTAACTCATCACTGGGGCTGCAGATGCTTGCTATCATGGCAGGTTTTTACATAAGTGCTTGGGATCAGAGCTCAGATTTTTCTGCTTGGACAGTGAGCACTTTATACATTGAGATATTTTATAAGACCCCTTAATTTCTTTCTATAAACCATCACCTCTAGAACTAAGTCCTTCACACTCAAATTTTGGTGCACCAAATCTTCAGATGTGAACACATCACCTATAGTTACTTCAGAAAGCATGAAAATAAAAAGGAATCATAACTCAAGGAAATGGGATACAATACAGAGAGAAATACCACAATAGTATGGAACAAAAGATCTCAAGAGGAGATTGAGAGAAATGAGGGGCTCTAAATAGAAAAGAAGAAAAAATATGAATATGGAATGAGAGAGTAAATAACAGTAAGGATGTCAAAAAAGGTTGTAAGAACTCATGCTATTACCTATCTATTAAAAATAGCTACCATTAGCATTAGTTGACAAATGCATATGGTTTTTAAATGAAAATTTCCCACTTTCATTGACAATACGTTCTAGAAAAGCCTAACAAAAAACTCACCATTAGGCATTGGAAGCCCTCTTTTGAGTTTTCAGTCAAGGTTGCTTAAGACATTCCCAAACAAACAGGCTATTCCTGTTGCATTTGCTTGTTCAAAGTATGTTTCAGTTGCTAAAGCATCATTACTTTCAGGCACAGGGCACAGAGGTCTGTTTCCTCTAGGTGAAATAGTTTTGACCTCAAAACTTCCTCTCCGAGAATGAGATTTTATGGTATTTGAAGGTACCATGCAAATTTCTAGGAAAAAAGCAACTAGCAGTCCTACATAGTAACGGTGCTTATGAACCACAACAACGGCTACCACAGCAATATAATTTAAGGATGCAGTAGTCACACACATACCTTGGCAGTAACAAACAACTCTTTAATTGAATGTAAGACATGCTCAGCAAGAAATAAATCATGCCTGAGATTAGAAACCTATCCAAATACCTAGGTGGAGTAAAGTTATGGGTATAAGAAAATATACAATGGTCATTTTGCTTAACTAGCATAATTCCTAAGTACATTCTAAACATTTTTCCTTGCACTAGTAGATAAATGTAGTTCTTTTTACTCATGTAGAAAATTTTCCTTTTCAAGAAATGAAGACCATTGCAGAAAACCACAACCAATAAAAGGCAGAGGGATAGAGCTTTTCCCTACCAGACACATCTACTACACAACTCTCATACCTATGACTCAAGAATCATTGTGGAAGAAGGATAGTAGAAAAACTGTAAGAGCCAGAGCAACAAGAAGTTTTCTGTGAGAGTGTGAACCTAAAAAAAATCTCAGAAGCCACAATTATAGAGTCACACCAACATTGCTATTCAAACATGATCTGAACAAGGACTACATCAATGAACATGGTAACATGGATGGGATAATATTCACTGGCCCTTAAACCTAGGCAAAGAAATAAAGACAACAATTGATCATCTAGTACCAATGGCCAGCCATAAAAACAAGTACATCCATGTACTATCATATAGACTGAACAAGTTGTACTTATATGTTTCTGAATATGTGCATATGTACATATATGTTCCTATATACATACACAAATATGAATATAATAGCAATAATTAAGCAATTAAAAGAAAATTAGCCACAAATATGAAAGAAAGCAAGGGCAGGCTTAATGGAAGGTTCAAAGAGTGTAAAAAAAAGGGTAAATGATGTAATGACATAATCTCAAAAATAAAAGAATAATTGGCTTCAAAATTAGTGCAAGCATATTGGTATAGGTTTATAATCTCAGATATCTGACAGATTGAGGCAGTTGATTGACAAGTTATATAATAGTCTATACTCCACAATAATGACCTGTATCAACATAAAAAGCAGAAAAGGAGCTGATGTGAGCTGAGGGATGGTACAAGTATTCAAAGTACATATATATATATATATATATATATATATATATATTTCATCAGTCTTCTTAATGAACTCAATACTATGTGCAATGAATATATGTGAGTAATATTCTTAAGAAAATGGCCTAAGAATATAGATCAGTAATAGAATGCTTACTTAGTAATGATATTAGTAACTGTATTCACTCTACAGTTAAAAAATAAACAAAATATTGTCATTGGCTGAAAATATTCATAGTTATAAGTCAGGAAATGGTCTGTCTTAATTTTATTTGTTAATGAGGATGGTACATTAGATTTTGCTCCTGATGTTTGGCAGGAATAATAAATAATTAAAGGTAAATAAGTTTCAACAAAATAGAAAGTTTGACTTTGAAAGCCAAAGCTTTTGTTTGTTTGTTTGTTTTGCTTTGTTTTATTTTATGGCATGTCTCTTTGATCATCTCCAAGGCTTCAACAGGTCTACTCTCTTTCCATTAAAATGCCACTTGGATAAAATTAGGCACATCACATATTATTTTTATTTTATTCCCTTCTATTTATTCTTATTTCATGCATCTCATGCATTACATCCTTGCCACAGTTTTTGCTTCTTTGCTCCTCCCAGTCCCCTCCTTTACCTTTCCTCTCTCCCATAGTTATTCCTTCTTTGTTTCTTTTCAGAAAAGATCAGGCCTCTCAGGGTATGAATCAAACACAGGATAACAAGTTACAATAAGACTAGGCACAAACTCTCATATCAATGATGAACAAAGCAACCTAGTAGGAGGAAAAGGGTCTGATGAGCAAACAAAGAGTCAAGGACAACCCCACCTCCCATTCACTGTTGGAGATCCACAAAAACACCAAGGTACACAGCCAGAACATATGAAGAGGACCTAGCTCATACTTAAACTGTTTCTGTGATTGTCACGCCAGTCTCTTTGAGACTCTATGAGCCTTGCTTAGTGGATATTTTGGGCTGTGATCTCATGGAATTTTTGACCCTTCTGAGTCTTACAGTCCTTCCTCCCTCATTCACAGGGTTCCCAGTGCTCCACCTAATGTACAGCTGTGGTTCTCTGCATCTTGGTACATCATATTTTATGAATAAATGAAATAATTAACATCTTAATGTTGCTTTAATGTTGCTTTATTTAATTTCATTTTGCTTCATCCTGTGTATTTTGATAATTTATTTTGATCTTCTGAAAACATGAAGTGTCAGAAAATGAGAAAATTCTGTGTGGCCTTGGCTCTCCTAAAAAATAAACTGACCAATTGATAAAATTTGATAAACTTCATAATTTCATCATCCATATCACTTTCAGAGAATTATTTTATATACATTTATATGAAAGTTAGGTTTAAAATGAAAAGCATGTAAGAAAAAGAAAGGCTGATCTTTTTGTCATTAAAACTACACCATTTGTTGAATATCTAAGTGGAGCATATGATAAAACTTAATGAAAGATGTGTGTTTCAGTGCTTGTCAGAACAGATAAGGTTTTACCTAAAGAGTAGTAGATAAGAATTACTTATAACAGAAATAGTTTTACCTAAAGCATATTAGATAAGCATCACTTTTTCTTTAATCTAAGTTGAATTTTAAGCAGAAAAAAATCCACCAATAGATTCACAGACATTCTTCCCTAATGGAATTACTAATTCTTTTTCCGTGTCGTAAGTTCAACCTTCTAACTATTTTAAGCATTAAGGAAAATATAATAAGGCCAATTATTTAATTTACATAGCAGAAAATTCTTATTATATATGAGAACTGAAATATTTCTCCTTGTTTTAAAGGTCCACATTACTTATTCCAAGCCATTTTGAACCTTGAACATTTAATAGAGTTAGCATAAGTTCTGTGATGTTGGCACCAGACGGGATACTAAATCGTTTGCTAGCTCTCCATCATGAAACAAGTTAAATCATCTGTGGTTTAGCATTGCTCAGCTATCTAATTTCTGATTCTTGAGTCTCACTTCTCACAATTCATTTACAGTTTCACACTATATAGTCTAAACATATTGAACCCATTAAAGTTCACTAAATATGTCTCCATTTGTGTGAGTATGAGCATATGTTTCATCTGCCTAGCATATTTTCCTCACCCCCATGAAACTGTGACACATCACTTTTCAAAGATGAGTAAATTTCTATTAGGTGAACAAAAACTTGACTTACTAGTCCTTGAATCAACTATTTGAGATATAATCTTTAGTTTGCACAACTATAATTGTTGTTTAACCTATGATGGAGCTTTTTAAGTTTTGACTTTACAATGATATAAAGTTAATTCACATTTTGTAGAAACTATACCTCAAAATTTTAATTTTTATATATTCATGAATTAATTATATTGGAATCAATGCTCTTTTAAGATCCCTAACTGTGGTAGCAAGCCTGGGCCCCTAGTCAGCCATATTATTACAAGGAGAAACAACTTATATTTTATAGTTTACTATGTTGTCAAGCTGTCATAGGGAGTTAATTAGGTCTATGAAACTATTTTTGCCTCTTATGTTGCCAATTTTGGGGTCTTTTGGGATTCAATGTATTGTAAGCTCAAGAGTGATCTGTAAGACAAATTCCTATGATGAGAGCAAATGGGATGATCATTTCAATAACAAATAATGTTCTTTCATATTTTATTTTTTTTTACTTAGAACTGAGAGTTTATGGTTCTTCCCAGTATTTACCCACATAACATCACACATAACAGCAAACCAAGGCTAGTACAACATCAAAGTGCATTACAGCTTCATAAAACATACTATTCTTGCTACCATTCTTCCAACTATGCAAGATGATGATGTTGAGTCTAGAGTAAAACTACATAAGAATTCTAATTTACTCAGATTTGGGACAGTTCTCAGCTGCATCAAGCAAGCACTATTAATCTTCTCTTTCTATGTGTATTCATTCTGTTATACTCAAAGTTCATTGCTGTGTGAAGTGCAATTGAATCCTACCCCTGGTGCCATGCATTCTTTCATTTATCCCCTCCAGAACCTTTACTGAACATTCTTTGTGGATCAGCCACTGAGTTTCCTGCAGGCTGTGCATTGTTTACTTTGTAACCTAGAGTTACAGGCATTCAGACTGTCTGGTTTTAATCCGGATGAAGCATTATTAGCTGCTGTGCAACATACCAAGGTAATCTTTAACCTCCACCATGCTCACTTCAATATCTACAGTAGATGAATAATGCTATCCCAGGTCTCTGGTTTCTTTGTAAGCCTTAATATAAGATTTTATTATCATTTGGTCAACTTTTAAAACTTGTTATAAATTTTGTAAATATTAATATTATTAGCTTGAGAGCATCCTTGTTTTTTTCTGTCATTAACACAGCCCAGAAATCTCTGAGAATTTAATCTTAAAGGAGGAAATTTCACAGACCAGATTGGCTTGCAGGCATGTGTGTTTTGATTGGTAATCAATGTTAAAGGGCCCAGCTCACTGTGGGCAGTAGCATGCCTGAGCTTCTGATCCCAGTGTGTATAACAAAGCCAACTGGCTTCCTTCTTGGTTTCTATTTCAAACTTCTGCTTGTTTTTCTATCTAGACTTCTCTCAATGATAATGGAGTGTGGCCCAGGACGTGTAAATCAAATAATTTTTCCTCTTCTAAGTTGCTTTTGTGTTTTGATCACAGCAACAAAATGAAACCAGCAGAAGACAATATTAAAAAAACCATTTTAAAAAAATGAAAGATTCTAAGACATGGTAAGTTCTATAATAGAAAAAAGTAGGTGCATAAGAAAAAACAGAAAATTAAGACTCAATAAATAATCAAGAAAGTTATAAGTAATTTCTTAATAAGTACTTATTTCTCAATAAATTATTTGTGAAAATGGCAATTAAGTTGGTATAGACAGAAGAAGAGCAAAGGTAGCTCAAGAAAATGGGGAAAATTATTTCTGGCATAGGAAAGGAGATCAGAAGGCTTGCATTGTGATGTAGACACACAATACATTGTAGAAAATAAATGGGCAGAATATAAGCACTACCCATAATGGGAACCTAAAGAGTCATTTTAGAAGGGTCATTAATCTAGGCTTAAAGGTTGCTGAAGCACCTGAATCACCTGATGGCATTCTCTGTCCCTGAGAACTATGGAAGTACCATGGTGTGAGGGTAGTATTCCTGCCAAAAGCTCATGATTATCTTTACAAGTCATGTACAACAAAACCAGAATCCATCCACCTATAAGAGAGTATAGGGAGCTGTGATTCAACTAAAGCCCCTTGTTTATAGAGAAGACTTCTTTTATGTGAGAATTTTTTAAAAGTGCCACAATTCCATGCTGATGACTTTTGAGATGCTTTTAATATTTTCAATGTTCTCAAATTATTTCAAACATTTTTTTAAACTAAACTTTAGGCATATGCTTTTTGATGGGTGAAGTAGACTCCAGAGTCATTTTGCAATTTATACTCCTGCTTTGCATTTTTCTTGCTGTGAGAAATTTTGTATACACTTTGTGATTGTTGCAAGTAAAGCTATGTGTAAACTCTTATAGTTGTAGAGGTCCATAGGGTCAAAAAATTGACTCAAACCAGTTGTCAAGTCATTTATATAATGGACTTCCTTATGAGCCAACCATGAGTTAGCCTGAGGGTCTAATAACAGGTGCTGTCCAAGGTTTCTAACCATGCTAGTCAATGAGTGCTGACCATGAAATGTCATCAGATTGTATTCAGCCTGGGTGCTGGGAGGATGGTATATAAGGCTCTCCTCATTGCTGAATAAAGTCATTGACTCCATGCTTTCTCAGCCCCTCCCTGAAGGAGTGATTGGGACCCTGGACAACAGCAACAAACTGTAACTAAAGGCAGAGTCTATTTATTAGTTCATATTTCTCTATTTTGA
Source organism: Sigmodon hispidus (assembly GCA_004025045.1). Classification (NCBI taxonomy): domain Eukaryota; kingdom Metazoa; phylum Chordata; class Mammalia; order Rodentia; family Cricetidae; genus Sigmodon; species Sigmodon hispidus. The sequence goes on along the minus strand of PVIH01007477.1, from coordinate 86,754 downwards.
AAGTTTGGGTACTGAATGAGCAGCCCAGCATTTTAGCTATGAGTGTTGAAAGCTGAAATCAAGTTTTTATATTGAGGCAAAGAGGTCACTTAGACTCACGTGATGGTAGATTGTAGGACTATTTTTTCTTGTCTTCTGGCAACGTCTTCTTTCAACTTCTAGACATTATCTGAATCTTTTCTATATAGCTTCTTCTATCTGTAATGCCAGCAGCAGAGATCCCTCTTCTCTTCTTGAATACTTCTTACTCTTAAATTCTTTCTGGACAAGCCAGATACCTTTTATGAGTTAACCTCAATAGGTCACACACACCCAGATAACCTCCTTGTCTTCAGTTATACTATGCCTTACATCAGAGCCTAATCACCATCATGTGTATTTCACAATATTCAAAGTGTTCACTCTCACTGGAGTGCAGTGTCAGAGACATTTCAGGTCATCTTAGACGTATATCTATCATTTATTTATTAAGTGTTCATGCTATAGTGGTTTCTTTGTCAATTACACATGTTAACACTGCTTTGGTGTTCAGATTGCTATGATAAAGACAGGAGGATATAGAAGATGTGCTGTGGTCATGACAGACCACTGATATTTAAAAATGTAGATACTATTCACACTACAGTGACTACTGGAAACCTACTGCCACCACCTCCTTTATATTCCCAAGCACTAATTATGAATAACCTCTGGCAACTCATATACCAACCACACTGATGTTTTCTTTATTAGTTGAATATGAAGATTCATATTTATTTAAGAAGTCAAGGACTCTCTGGTCTTTACAAAGTCTCCTGGAGAGTTTCTTCCCCATTTCTCTCTTTGACTGTGATTCTTAGAGTCAATATAATGAGAGTTCTATATATGCCCTGTTTTTAGTAATATTCACACATACATAAACATATACACAAACACATACACAATGAACACACACTTGAAGAAATAGCTTCTTGTGTTATAATTGCATAGATAGTCTTTACATCACAGTCTTAATTATAGCTTCAGTGAATTTTCAGATTTTAACACACAATTTAAGCTTGTGCGTGACCTGGCAGAGTTATTTTATACAACTAAGTTAGTATAGAGTAACTTCCAGATAGCTTACATATATTGTTTGTAGTAAATAAACACCACACAAAATTGTTAGAAATCCCTATCACAATATCTCTCAAATATTCATTACACTTTTCTGTTTTAACATGAACCTTTTTTATGACTAATAACTGAATTGAACTTGGAAAAACTGAGAAACTTTAGCAAATTGTACAAGAATTCCACGCTTAGCCATTATTTTATTGTTTTTTTAAAAAATTATACTTTGTTTGGGGCCATTTAATTTTCTTTTTCTCTTCAATTTATTCTAGACAGAACTCATTGTAGGTGAATTCTCAATCTCTCTGTTTTTATGTCAGAGGTCTTCAAGAATATTATGTAGTGTGGATTTTGGTATTGTGACATTTGGAATTATACATTTTCTTGCCCTGAGTATTTCTGCTCATAGAGGAATGAAGGGTATCAAGCCGCTCACTTTGAACTATGATATCTGCTGTGTTTTCTCACATAATCCACCTTACCACAGAAGTGGTGCCCCAACAGGGAAAAAACAAAATGATGGACAGTTGCAGCCACCAGCATTTTTAAAAGACTTTCACAAAATAGGAAGCTGAAGAAGTAAGGGGAGAGCCTCTGCCATCTTAACACCCTAAAGAGCTCACAACATGTATATGGAGACATTTGAGGTCTCTCTCTCACTAGTGTACATCTCCAAGGTTGAGCTGTTTTTGTCAGGGTTAACAACAATAATGTTGCACATTCCCATTCACTTTTCTTTTTGAATATCATCTGTCATTTTGAAGTATTTGATGCATATTTCAAATGAAACTTTGCCCATATAAAGGGTATTTTTATTCTTCTTAGTAATGTTTTAATTGCAAATTTTAGTACTTTGTGTATATTTTACTCAACAGAAATTAGTTCATTCTCTAAACACTCAATGAACACTTGATTTTTATCAAGCATAAAATTTGGGCATTAAAAATACTGACTACAGAGCTAGTTATATTAAGAACGAAATAAAATCCATTGCAAAATAAAACAAAAATAAAAACAGAACAAAGAGACCCTCTCCAGGTCACCACTGGCCAGGTGAAATACCACAGGGAAGTTACTTCATATCCTTTTCCTCCTTTCTGTCTGTATCATGTGGATAATGACATTATCTACCACATAAGCCTGCAAAGAATTTGGAGGAGCCTTGGAAATATTGGCAAGAATATAATTTCTATGTAAGTTCAAAAGCATTAATAAGTCATGCTTCTTCCCTCCATGATGCCCAGTGTAGGACAAACACACAGGGTACAATGAACTACATGAATAATTTAGCTGGTGTGAAGAGTTAAGCAGATTCCTATAGCCATGAATTTGGATCTGATGACTAAACAGTAGCAGTGTAAATTAAAAAAAAAATCTACAAAGCACCTAACTGATGAATTGCAAGGAGCACAACAGAGGATGAGCTTTGAGACATTATGTAGGGTAGTTGACCAAACTACCACTTATTCTCGGGGTGTAAGGTTGGGAGCTCATCTATTCATGTTAACGAAAGAAAAACATGCTATTAATATCTGACAGTATTAATTACTAATATTACATAAGCCAAACATCATAAAGGAATGGGATTCTACAGTAGACCAGGCGCACTAGCTCTCAGAATTAGAGAATTAGAGAAGAGCAGAATGAAGAAAACTTCACTTCTCCCACTTTCAGAGCACTGTGGATTAGACATCTCAATCAACAAGATTTAAGCACTTCTCTAGTTTGGAAAGGGAGTAGAACATTTGCTCTGCAATCAGGAACACTGGGAAATTAGGGAGTCCTCAGAAGTGTCAGCCTGAGAAAGCCATGTTTTCCTCTCATCTTTGTATCTGTAAAAGGCAACCAAAGTTTATTTGCTTTATATCATTGTAGTGAAAATGAACAAACGTTCTCTTGTATTGTTTATGCGAACTACCCAATTCCCACTTTATGTTAGAACCTCGAAGAAACTCAAAGGAAAGCAAACATTTTCATTCATCTATCTTTTCAGTTGGTTTGGAGCAAGAAGGCATTTGTCAAGTATTGGAACACTGAGGTAGAAATTGGAAGTCAAGGGCCCAGAAAACAAAACAAACAAAAAATAAATAATAATTAACACAGACTACAGAAAGAAGAACAAACCTTACACACAACAGAAATCATTTAAACTAGATCTCAATAGCTTGTTAAATATCATGGAACCCAGGACTGAGGTCAGGTCTCTTGCTTGCTTGAGAAGTGTACTTTCTAATACAAAAGAACATGTGAAAATTAAGAATAAAACATTGCAGGAAGAAATACCTCGCAGCTAATTAAGTGCTTCATACTCTTTAAGAGAAAAATTGATGCACATGTTCCTCAACCCGTTTGTTACACTTTGAATCTGTCAGGGCGAGGGTGGGGAATCATATTGGGTGTTGTTTTCTCTAAATAGCCCTGTATTTTGTAGTTTCCATTATCTAGGCTTCTTACTAATGAAGAATTATGACATAGAAGTCTTTGGGGGCAGTATAAACTGGCAAACAGTTTAAAGGGAGGAAAGGAGATTTTCAATCTGTAATCAGGGACTCCTAAACATTAGGACATACATCATATTGTTTCCAATCTCCCACCAGAGCTACAATTATAATGCATCTCCTTGTGGAGTCTCTCTCTCTCTCTCTGTTTATGTGTACGTGCACATGTGTGTTTCTGTGCAAAAACAAAACTCAGCAAAAATGAACCCTGTCAGATTTTCAGCAGAGCATGTATTTAAAGAGATGTTATATTTGGAAAGGAATCAAAAGTGCATCTCTAGACTGGCAGCTGTGTGGGATTTGAGAGGTAATTTATAAATTATGAACTATATTTTGTAGGAAAAAAAGCCAAGCAATTAATAAAGGAAAAGATGTGAACACAAAACTTTCTTGTGATGAATCCAAAAATACAAGTTTTCCCATGTATTTCTATAGCATAGCAGGGAAGCATGTCTATTTAAAGACAGCAACAGAAATATTCATGGATTGACAACCTATCTTTCCCATCAAGATGAACACCCTTTCTGTTTATTTGAGATCTCAGTTAGAATTAAGAAAACAAATGTGGCTTAATGAAGGGGAATCATATCTTAATATGTTTTAGGACAGTTTTACTGAACACTGAATGATGATTAATCTAAAATAACAATTGAGAAAATTAAGTTCTATTTAAGCCCAAAGTAATGTTGGTGTTAAGACACTATACATATAAAATTGTGCATTTGAAAATAGTCTGAGAAATAATTGTTTTATATCAATTACTTCCATAGATTATTAGTTTCAAAACCATGATTGATATGGTGGAAGAAATTACCCCCAAACTTTGAACCATAAAACACATACTTAATATTAGCCAGTGATTGTATAGCAAATTCCTCAGATATGGCCTAGCTATGTGGTCCAGTGGACAGATTCATGGGATACTGAAGTGATGGAATCATCTAGAGTAGTGAACATTCTTGACTTCTGAGCAGGCCCCCTTATTTATATTTAAATTAGTTATTTGAAATGATGCAGATATTGCCAAATAAAATACTTGACTTTGACTATACCCTTCTTCCAACCAAATAATTCCTCCTATTAATTTTCTAGCTTTTCTCTGAAATTACCATTCTCTGTCTCATTATCATATCTTTATTTTCCTTTCTATGTAATTTTATTTATAAAATTATTTATGTGCTACATAGATCACTTGCTTATTTAGTAGCATATAAGTGTATTCAAAGTTAGTCATAATTATTCTTGCTTTGATTTCATGAAGGATACCTAAACCAATACAATGCTTCTACTTTTAACTTAATATTTTTATTAGCACCTATAACCACTGGTTCATTTGTATAAGTGCTCTGTGAGTTTCTGCTGTGTATTGTAAGGGTTTACTAATACATTTCTTTTCTCTTTGGTGGGTGGGATTAAGGTGGTTTCTGATATTCTGCATGAAAAAGGATGTTGTGATCTGTAAAAAGAAGAGTCAGCAACATAGACTGAGTTCCTGACCCAGCTGAGGGAGGGGTAGGAGAGTCTATATCAATAAGGGGATAGGGCTTATGAAAAGAATTCCCATAGTAATGGCTGGCTGGAGCTCTGGGGAGCTCACTGAATCAAGAGCAGCCACTGGGGAAGCATCAAGAAAAGGAACTAGGCCCTTCAAGGATAGACAACTGTCCCCTGACATGGGTGTTGGTTTCTAGTAAGAAAAAAGACACACACTCACACTATCAAGGCCACACGAGGGTTTATTTAAGAGAATTCCCAGGCAGGTACAGAAGCAGATACACAGGACAGGAGGAGAGAGAGACCATAGTATGGTGTCTCTTTTTAAGCAAAGGGTTGTGCATGGGTTTGCACAGCCATGCCCAGGTGCGTGCCTCTGTTCAAGGTGCATCTCACAGGAGCCATGTTATCTCAACCACATGGAATGCCAGGAATACTTACATCTCACTGTCTTGTTTATTATAAAAAGAAAACCAGGTTTATGTAGGGGGAACAGGGGGAAAATTATTGGGGCAACAGCTCTCAAGGCTGCTTCAAGCTCTCTTAAGGGCAAAGTTTGTCTTTTTAGGGAACTGCATTTTTGATGGTTGATCTGTTGAATTTTGAGAGTCATTTTCTGCAGTCTGGATGAGCCTAAGCCATTGAATGGTAAACTTTGATTTTCTGGAGCTTGAAAAGAAAATTATGAGTTAGTAAGAGAACCTTAAGAAGTGACAATATAGTGAGTATACTCTGCTAGGTCTGGGGATAAAAAAGGTTAAAATGGATTTTGGTTTTTTTCTCTGGGTCCTGGGAAGGGGGTGGGAAATGGTCTGTTTTACTTCTATTGACTCTGAAAATGGCTCTTGGATTTTTCTCTTTTTCCAGAAGCAGCAGCTGGAGGGTTAGTCTGCAAGGGAAGTGGGGGAGGGGCGAGCCAAACTACCTCAGAGCCTTTTGTTGGTCACCATCTTAGAAGCAGGCTGGAATGGAAAACTCAGAGACAGGGGATTTTAGAGAAATGTGTCTAGCGAAACAAGGATTTTGGATGTTTTATACTTGGTGGTCCACCTGGGAGAATGGAAGACTAGAACTGACAGGTTTAAGCAGATAGCAAAGAGGAGCTGGCAGAGTTTGGATTCAGGCGAAATGTGACTAAAAATTTAAAAAAATCTCTTTTTCATTAGGGGTATGGGTCAGGTTGACTTGACCAAAAATCAGTGAGTGATAGGGACATCTCTGAAAACGTAATTAGGTGGCAGTGTCTGATGAGGATGGAATTATTTGCTTCTCACCCTGACAATGGAGAGGCTAGAAAGACAAGTGAGTTCCTAAAGCTCCTGCAGGACTGAGTATGTAGCTTTTAGTGTCCACCCTGATACCATGACTACTCAAGGCTCTCTCTTTGCAATGTGGGTGGTCAGCTTAGGGAAGCCTTGGCAGCACTAATTGCCCATAGCCAGGCCTTAGAAGATCAGTTAGGAGTGGTCTCTGTGCAATGTCTCCTTGCATTGGGGCTCGGGGACACTCACTTAGACCAGAATTCCCTTGATGGTGCCCTGGACAAGGCCTGAGCTGTCTCTGTGAGGCTAGGCAAGAGCAAGACAGTAGCTGACCAGACAGCTTTTGCCAGCAGGCGGTATCTTTTCTGTGAAACACCTTAAAAGCCAACTTTTGCCTGTGGAGTCTGCCTGAGGTCTCCTCTCAAGGTCTAAGTTTTAGCTCTGAGGTCAGGGTTAAAAACAGATCATGCACTCAGGGATCTAGTATACTGTGAGAGTGCATTTGTGAGGCATTTAAAAACCTGATGAACTTTATTTGCATGAGTTCTAGCCTGTTTCCAAACTTGCCTTTACTCTATAGCCTATTTTTTTTTTAACCAAAGAAAGTTTTGACAGAGAAAACAAGGTGCAAACTTTTATTATCTTATTTATGGCAGTCGCTTTTTGCAGAGGGAGAACTGGATTTGTGTGGCCAGAAACAGAAGAACAGAAAGCCAGAAGGGAAAGTTTAAAGTTGAGATATGAAAAGAAATAGGAAAACTCTTAAGAACAGAGAGCTGGAAGAGAAGGTTTAGAACTAACACATGGAAAGACAAAGTTAAGATCAACAAGCTGGTAGAGAAGGTTTAGAGCAGGAATGAAAAAAGGTAGAAAAAGGTAGGAAAAAACCTTTTCTATCTGCCTGTGCACTTCCAAAAGTTAGCTCCTGTAAAATATTGGGGTTGCTGAGCCATTAGGCGGCTATTTTGAATAATCTAAGGGGTAATTAGGCCATTTTTTGTGCAAAAAAACCAGAAAGGCTTGGTGTTGTCCAGATAAGGCAAAAGGCTAAGCGACCTTAGAGTCTCTAACACCTATCTTACAGGAGAGGATGGAGAAATATCTTTCACTGGCCTATTCTTCATTATTGAGACCTATCGGGGTCAGGGATGCCAAGTCTGGGTCATCACATGGTTGAACAATCCCACAGGAATGCGGGACCACACTGGATGACTTTGCCAACTGCCAGGGTAGCCAACTTGGGCAATGTCCAAAATTACACAAATGCCCATAAAGTCTCGTTAAAGCAAAGGGGAAGCTCCAGGGAGGTATACCCCGCTAACAATGGATGCTGAGAATCCGTGGGCCCCAGCACCATCTATCTACGGTGTTTTCCAGCGGAAAAAGAAAAAAGAAAAAAACACTGATGGAAGACTTTGGTGCAATTCCCTTCAGGCAAGTCCGTGGAAGAAACTTGATACCAGGAAAAGCCAGGAGTTGGTGTGCATTTTTGTCTGGGGGGGGGGAGGAGGCACTTACCAATCAAATCTGTTCATGTTCAAATATTACAGAGGCCAAGCGGGTAGAATGTGGCCTTGCAGTGAACCTCGGATCAGGTTCTCCTAGCTTATGTGCACCTAAACTCAGGAGAGAATCTATCCGAATCACCGCACCAATGTTGGTTTCGCATGTGAGAAGAGACACACACACACACTATCAAGGCCACACGAGGGTTTATTTAAGAGAATTCCCAGGCAGGTACAGAAGCAGAGAAGCAGGACAGGAGGAGAGAGAGACCACAGCATGGCATCTCTTTTTAAGTGAAGGGGTGTGCACAGGTTTACGCAGCCACATCCAGGTGCATGCCTCTGTACAAGGTGAATCCCACAGGAGCCATGTTGGCTCAGCTACATGGACAGCCAAGAATACTTGCAATGGGCAAAATGTGGAGCTTCAAGGGGTTGGATCAGACTGTGTTTCTATGCGTGGACTGGTTCCTTGGAGCCCATACCCTCCAGAAGAATACCTAACCCAGTCTTGATATTAGGATGAGGAAATCAGACTTGTCTGGAGTGGATAATAAACTGATCCACCTTGGGACTTCTTGCTCTTTCTGGGGAGGGGATGGGCGAATGGACAAGAGGGAGACTGAAGGCTGACTGAGAGGGGTTGGGAGGGGGACGTGAGGGGGAGCAAGGATTACATGGATATAAAGGACTTTATTTTATAAATAAAATAAAATAAATGTTCTAAAAAAGATACTTTTAGATAAATTAAGAAATATGTCACAACAGGGGATCTCAGATGATTATCAATTTGAAAATATGTTGTCATTTTATTGAAATTAATTGCACTTGCCCTATATAGTCCAGAAATATAACTCCTTCACATTTGCCCAGAAAAGTTATAGCATATACCCCACAAAACAGACACAAAACCACACACAAAAATTTCATTTTGGTCTATTTACTGTTGCCCTTACTTGGAAGAAATTGAGTTTTCCTTCAATAAGTGAATACAAAATTAAACTAAGATGTCAGACAATAAAATGTTAGTTGATTCTTAATAGATATGAGCTACCATTCTTTCAAAGACATGGTAGGAAACAAGATGCACATTATTAAAAGAAAGTTGTTCTAAAGAAGCTAACTACCACCACATGAAAGTGAATATGTGCTACCATGTCAAAGACAACAAGAGGGAACCATTTTAACACATTATGCCAGTCCAGCCACAGGCCAGAGGAAGAGAGAAGAGAATAAAATACAAGAGATGTTCAGGGCAGTTACACTGCTTTTTAAAATACAGACTAGTGAATATCTGTTATTACATATTTGCTAAAATCCATAAGAAGAACTTCTATACACTTAGAAATAATTCATAGCACAAGCCTTGATTGATAATGGACTGATGTGATTTATTTGCATCTTAGAGCACTTTGGTTCTAAGATAATGAAGAAGTTTTCATGTCAGAATTTTTATACAGTGGTGTTTCATGCTTACTTTTAATACTAATCTAACTTGTACTAAAACAAAAGTTGAATTTATTTCTAGTATTAGTTTATTACATATTCTTAAAAATGTATTTTTATTAATATTTATGTTTATATCTGTTTATTTATGTATGTATTCATGAATGGGGGTTCTTCAGGAGTTCAGAGAAGGGCATTGAATCCTTGGGAACTAGTTACAAGCAGTTGTGAGTCACCTGTTGTGGATGTTGGGATCCAAAGCCTAGTCCTCTGCAGTAAGTGCTCTTAACCAAGGAACCATTTTTTCAGCCACAAAATATTGTTATTAAATGTCTCATCAAATAATTTTGGAAAATTTACCTGCTACTATTTTCTCAGACTTGGACCATTTTATCACTTTAATTGATTTTACTTTTTACAAACTCTTAAAACTTTTAGTTTCTTTAAAAAAAATATTACCTGGTTTATCTTTCTCTTCAATAGAACTGAAATTTGAAACATATTTTCATATTTGTGGGTCACAACCTTTCTGTTAAACCAATCATGGTGATGTTACATACTATCTTAAAAATTCTGGGTATTTTTTGATATTACTTATCTTTCTTGTCTGTTTCAGGTATTTTATTAAATGATAAGTATTTTTTGTTAAGACATTTGATCAGCCTCATGTTATACACTAGCTATTAAATCTGATAGATTTTTATCCCTTTAAATCCATGTACTTCATGAAAAAATGTAGTGAATCTAAATTTTCCTTTATATAACACAACATTCTAAGGTCTGTATTTCTGAAAGATATTATACTGTGCAAATATTATACATTTAAAATTGATTAATGTTTACAAGTATGCAATTGTTTATTCAAAGTTGTTTAACTTTTTTTCAAAATATCATTTTTTGTTTGTTTGTTTTCATGTGAGTTGCTTGTGGACTGTTCTGATGCCAGCTTTATCCCTTTGCATAGACAGACTATGATTCCTCCCTGTGAGTTACTTAATATTTCATTGTCTTTGCTTCTTTTTTTATTATGTTTGAATAGTCTCCCTTAAATCAGTTCTTTGTAAATTGTGGTAAAAGCCTTTTATTTTATACTCTTTAATTCTGAATATTACATATCTGATACCAACATTTACAGTCCATTGTGCTAATTCCATTTAGATAACTGCACCAACTGGATTTGGGAGAGGAAACCATAATTGAGAAGATTCTCCTAACAGAAAGTGAGAATTTCTTTGATCAATGGTTGATGTGGGCAGGCAGAACCCACAATAGGTATTGCCACCCCTGCGAAGGTGGATCTGGGATGTATGAAAAAGGAAACTGAGTAATCCATGGGCAAAAAGCTCAAAAGCAGTACTACTCCATGGCTTCTGCTTAAGATTCTATCTTTAGGATCTTCCATTGCGTTCCTGCCCTGAGCATCCACAGTAATGGGCTGTAATGGAGAAATGTATGCCAAATAGGCCAATTCCTCCCCAAGTTCATGCTAGCCAGTGATTTTTCACAGCAGCGGAGAAGGTAGTGACCATTCTCACCTTCCCAGTTGTTTATATTCTCTTTTGTTCTTGCTTCTTGTCAATGTAACTGGCGGCATTATGTACCGCCACCATGATTCTCCTCCCTCTCTTGTTCATTAAGTGATCTCCAGCTTAATTTTACATTTTTATTTCATCATGATGATGGTCATTGTCACTTACCATTTAGATGCAACGCGCCAATAAGCATGTCTGCCCATGATTTATCCAGTAGGTTCTGATTTTCTTGGAAAGAATTTATTTCTCGCACTTTTGAAAGGCAGTTATGCTGAGTATAATTATACTTGACAGATTTTAAAAAATCGCTTTCAATATGTCACCTCATCCTCTCTGCCCTGCAAGATTTCTGTTGAGAAGTCTGTTGTTAATTTTGCAGAGATTTTCTTGCATGCTGCTTAATACTTTCCTGTTTTACTTTTAAGTATTCTATCTCTATTTTGAGCTTTGCAAAAATTTTTGCATAATAGAGTTAAGCTAACCTTTCTCCATCCCAAACCTATGTGGGGTATTTTATGTTTCCTATATTTTAATAAAAATATTTTTTTCTGAAATTTGGGGATAGTTCAGTTACTATCTTACTTAGATAAGTTTTCCTCCATGTTTCCCTCTCTTCCCTTCCCCGTTTCCTTTCCTCCCTACCTTTCTTTCTTCCCTTTCTTTTTCATTTTGTTTCTCGCTATTTCCCTCCCCTCTTTCTCTTTCTTCCCGTTTCACAAATCTCTCTCTCTCTCTCTCTCTCCTCGCTCTCTCTCTCTCTCTCTCTCTCTCGCTGGGTTATTTTAAAAGGTCTGCTTTAATTTCAGAAATTCTTCTACTTAATCTAGTCTGTTGTTAGTTGATTTATTTAATTATATTTTCTGTGAGTTTCTATCTTAAACTCTGATTTATTTATCTGTGCTGGGTGGTAGGTAAGTGCATGGCCACCTGTCTGGGTAATTTCCCTTTATCCATATATAGATATATGGGATCAAATTCAGGCTCCATGCATGACAACAAATGTCTTTGCCTGTCACCCTGAAGCCATCGTACTGGCCCTAAGTTATATTTCAATTTTTATATCTATTGTTATTTTTCATAATTTTATGTTTATTATTTCTGTTTTCTTTTTCAATGATCTTTCTTTTTGCTGAGTTTTTTATTCACAACATAAATTTCTTTCTTACTATGATAAATTGTCTGTACATTTTTGTATCTTTTTATTTTCTATATAATTGCCACCTGAACTATTTGTTTTTTAGGCAATTGCTTAATTTTCTTTTTTTTTTGAAAAGGGTTGAAATCATAATACTGTTTTAATTTTTCATCCTAACAATTTTCATACATTAGTACTTACACAGAAATGAAATGAGTTACTATTAACAACTTTGTGGTGTGTTACCTGAATATGTATACTAGATCTTGCTTATGCAGAATGCATTGGCTTGGTTGCAAATCTAGTAGAATCTTAATTATCCATGAAGTTTCTTCAGATATCAATTGTCCACATTATCTGCAGGTATCCCTGTGTTGTAGACTATAGAAGTCCTTGGGTTGTTCCTGTAGATGGATGTAACTATTTTAATGATAGATAAGGTTGGATATAAAAGGCAACACTACAATTGTAGACTAACTGTCAGTATCTTTGGATCATGTGAGGAAATGGACCCTCTACCAGGGCAGGCAGGTCAAGACTGATACACAACAAAAGAGGCTTTTTGTAAATACATGAGGTGTTCATATGTACTTCATGTTTCAGGTAGGTTCAGGTGAGTGCTTTGGAGACTTACAGGAGGATGGTCATCAGCTTCTATAGCTGTGACTTGATGTAGTCTCACCAAGCATCATGTAAAGTGACTTACACATATCGTGAATTGGGCTCATTGCTTTGGGTCTTGCACTGATGCTGACATTCTTGTTGTTCTGGATGCTGAGCTCAGGGTCTGCAACATTTCTCAAAAACAACAGTTCCACACTTTCAAGATAGTAATGGGAGCTACCAGAACTTCTCATTCATCATTCATCTTTCTTCATTATGAGAACATCTTAACCCAATTGTGGCAATGTGAATTTAAGTTGTAACATTTCTGTCTTCACAAAGCCACTTTGAGCCTCCATGTACTATTGCATCTCTGTTTTGCTGACACTGCACTCAAATGTTCTCTCTCAAATACTGTGGCTGAATAGAATAATTTCAATATTTGATTTAATATATACTGAGGGATGGTGTTGTATCTGTTGCTTATGTATGTACTTATAAGCCATAATACAGCGTCTACAGTATCTATATCTATACCTATATGTTTATATATACACTATACCTATATTATCTGTAACTATCTGTATCTACATCTAAATATATATCTATCATCTATCTATATATGTATTAATAATTGGCATATTAACTTAGTTCTTTCCACATTGCCACTTTTTACTTGTTTTTTTAATTTTTCATTTTCCATGTTGGATGTTTTGAATACATAAATGTCATTGAAACATGTGCATTTAGTGTTCACAAAGACTAAAAGAGGGTGTAAAATCTTTTTGGATTTTAGTTGCAGACAGTTGTGAGTTGTCATGTTCGTAATGGGCAGTGAACTTGTGTTCTCTGAAAGATCATCCAGTGATTTTAACCTCTGAGCCACCTTGCCTGTCTCTACATTTTACTTTAAAACCTGTGTGTCTGTATGAGACCACGTGTGCATGTCATGTGTATTTGGGTGTTTGTAGATGCCAAAAGAGTGTGCCAGTTCATCTGGAGCTGGAGTTATAGCTGGTTTTCATCCACTTGATATGAGTGCTAGGAAGAGAACTCTGGCTCCCTGCCCAAGAAGCAATCACTCTTTACTGCTGAGCCATCTCTCCAGACCTTCTCACTCATTAATAAAACAGTTTTTATTTCATATAATATATATGCATATGTATACACAATACGAGATCAGTTTTAAATTATTGATATAAGTTATATACAAAATCAAGTATACTGCCTTTTTCTTTGAATCTGTTTCTCAGATTTTCTATTATTCTATTCTGTGTGTTAATCTTCTCTAAGACTATCAATTGCTTATAAACTACTGTAAACACAGCTTATATATTACCTCATCATACCTTGATTTGAGCTTGGAACCATCAGCTATGAATGGGTAGTTCTACTTGTCCTCTGATATTTTTTTCCAACCCTCCTACATTAATGCCTGCCTTCTCCCTCAGGACAAAGCCACTACTCCCACATACAGTAGTTCAAAATAGCTCCATACATTGCCCAGGGATTTTTTAACAGACTTTTATCTCTTTCTTGATGTTTTTCCTTTATAGATCCTTTATGTTTGATATGAGGGGAACAATAGCAATTTTACTAGTTCAGTAAATTGGTACAAAATACACTCAGAGTGAATTCCCCTCTTTACTCAATAGTAACACATATATAAAGTATAAAAACATGTCAGGCAATTTCTGCACTGCCTTTTTACTCAGGATGAGTGGCAAGCAATACAATTAAGAAGAGACTTTTAGTTGGTGGCAAGCTTCTTCTCTGAGGGTATGACATTTAAACAGAAGTCACATGAATGAATGGAGTCAGTCATTTAAAGATGTGAGAGGATATTCTAAATGACAGCATTTGAGAGACCAAAGCCCTAAGATACGGTGATGTAGGTGTGTTGCAAAGTGGAAAAACTTTAGCCTGGTAGATGGCTAGAGCAGATTCAATGGGGATAGCAGTCAATTGATGGAAAGAAAGACAGGCAGGCACTGTTAAGATCATATAGGGCAGAGGTAAGCAGACATATCTAGATGAGTGTATCAGAATTTTAATTACCAGTGTCTTCTATAGCAGCACTATTCTTTTTCTCATACATAAAATTCTGGCAACTCTTTAAATCTCCACCTTTCCTGTTCTGTTATACATTCTCTGAACCTCCAATACAATAACCTAAGTTTTTTAAAAAGCATTTATGGGATTAATAAGATTGAATTTCCTCCCACATCACTATCTTGAGCATTCATGCACTGTGTGTATGGCATAGCTGCACAGCAATTTTACCATTATACAAAAAAATTCAAAGACAGAAACAGTGGTATAGATCTATGACTCATGATTTTCTGCCTCTAGTGTAAAAATTTTTAGTGATAAAAGACAGTGTGAAATCTATTATAAATGTGAATAACATTATTTTAGATTTTTAGCACTAGTATTAGAATACCTAGTCACCTATAACAGAGCTTTGATGATTGTGAGGAGAAAAGGTAAAATCAAGATTAAAAATGAGCAGGAAAAGTTAGTAGAGGCAAAACCACAAATACAAATGAGAGAGTACATTTAAGCATGAAAGACATGGAGTAGTATCAGAATCAAGCTAAAATTGAAGGTATTTTTATAGGATACGTTTATTGGAAAACAAGAAAAATAACGAAAAAATTGATGGTTTGCTGTTTTCATTTGAATCAAAGAAACTGGTATGTTATGGATCCATTCACTCAGTTTAGGAATCTTCACTGTCTAATCATATTGGAAAGACATTATAGATGACGTCCAGTAATCTGTGGGCTATCAATGACAATGTAGACTGAGAAGCAGAGACAGAGATAGATGTGATTTCCCTTCTCTTGCACACTGCTAAAATGATAGTGAGTTGGCAATTGAAATGTGAGTTAGTAAATACTGAGTGGTCTCTCAGAATAATGACATTATAATCAGCCTTGTCTTCAAAGCTCTACTGTAGAAGAGGAAACCATTAGAGCAACACCCAGAGAGAAATGCAGGGAGAATAGGGTGAGATATAGAAATGGCTCTGATCAAAGTGCCCATTTTATCTTATTCTGAATTTTTATTTATTCTTTTAAAATTTCATACATGCAGACTTGTAATAATGGTTTCTTGAGCTATAAAATATGCAGCAAAATTCATCTCTGATGGAATACAGCTGCATAAAATTTGACGAATAGTCAGTCATGTAACAATCACCACAATCAAGATAATAGAACTTTCCTTTGAACTCCTAAAATGTTATCATGCTCTGTTTAGTCAAGGCAGTACATCTGAAATAAAAATCAGTAAGTACTTGGCTTTATGTAGAATCTCATTTAATAATCTAAAATTATATTGCTGTTTCAGAAATTGAACTGGAAAATAAGTTTGCTAATCATCAATTTGTTTTTTAATTCTACACAATTTAATTATATATATATATAAACATACTTTTACTCTGTAGTTTAGGCTGCTTAGAACCTGCTATATAGCCCAGGTTGCCTCAAACTCACAGCAATCTACCATTTAAGCATTCTTATTACTAGGATTGCACGTTTCAGCCACTACTCCTGGCACTGATTTACTTCTTTATTCAAAAGTAAGTAGTCTTTTGAGTAATCATGGTAGGCCTTCTAGCAATTTATTGGCCATAATCATTTAAATTACTACCTTAAAATATAGATTACAATGCAGATTAAAAGTGAAGGCAACACTTTTGGGAAAAGAATTTTTAGTAATACTTTTATCAGAGGTATTTTAATAAAAACCATAATCAGCCTATAATTTTCTCTAGATCTTTGTCATATGTATGTGTATACTATGTGGATATCATGTTATGTTGAATTGTGATGAGACAGAAATGTGTTAAATTGAAGTTTGCGTAACTATTTATCATCTTCTAGATACACATATAATTGAAGCTTGCATAAAGGCTTTGGTGACTGAAGGAACAATAATTGAAGGTAAGTCTTGGATGTATAGTGAATTTGAGGCTAGCCTGAGATACATATAGGCATGTTCAAAAACAAAAACCAAGAGACAGAGATAGGGATGGATGAATGGATAGATATATAGATAGACAGACAGATAGATATATAGATAGATAGATAGAGTGAGAGATGATAGATAGATAGGTAGGTAGGTCGATAGACAGATATTCAAAAGCATTTCTTTGTAGAGGAATTATCAAGAAGCTGAAATTTGGTCCATGGTTTAGAAAACTGATTGAAATGTATAGTAATAAGTGACAGCTGCTTTGTATTCAGTATATTTGGCACAGACTCCATCTCTTTTAAACCATTTCAGATTCTTTTCAAAATAAGGAAGGAACAAGGGACTGGCATATTTAATTTTTCAAAGACAAAGTTAATAGAACTACAAGCATATCTATTGTATACATACACTTATTTAAAAAATAGTGAACTAATGAAAAAAATTGTTAATTCACCTTTTCTAACATAACAATATGACAAGCTCTTTTCCTAGCACAGATTTCAGATGGGTGCCAAGTGCTCAATACCTGCTCACTGAGGATTTTAATGCATACGTAATGCCTCCCTGTGCCAAAAAAGTCTGACTGCAGAATGAGAACTATTGTAATATCCTGAAATGAAAATGAAAATGATTGCCAGAAATAATGATGAAAAAAGGCTTCACATCCTCTAAGTCCAATTCTAGAGAAAGAAAAAAATCACATTTCTAATAAATTCATCATATTATTTATTTCAGAGTATCACAAGGAAGACCTTTATGTCAAATAAATGGTAAAGATAGGAGGATCTATTTTAGTAGTCAGTAGAAAATAAAGGCTACAAGCCTGTAAGATGGCTCAGCAGGCAAAGTCATTTGCCAATGAGCCTGATGACCTGAGTTAGATCCTACATGGCACAGAGAGTACAGAGCTTAAAACTTGTCCTCTGACTTGCACATGTGTATTGTGCCATTAGTGCAGGCCAAACATACAATAAGTCTAAAACAAGAAAAAAATTAATGTTAAATTCATGTATTAATGAACACTTGGTTTTCTTCTTTAAAGATGGCAAAAAGTCAACCAGTAATATAACACTGATTAGGCAAAGGGTTCATCTACTACATCCCGGAATTACAGTTTAGACGTTAAGTCAAAATCATACCTTCCTGTATCCCATACACTCCTACGCATCCACAGGAGTCTTTTATAAACAAACTTCTTAGAATATTTTAAAACAATTCTTTATTTCTAGCATCTGGGTCTTATGCTGAGTTCTATGAAGAAACAGAAGCATCAGAAGTTAAAGAGATTAATGCAAAATATAATAAAATATATCAGTTGAGTGTTGCAATAGTAATGAACAGAGAGGTTATTTGATTAAGGGTAAAATAAAACAATATTTATAAATGACTTCATAAAAGCACAGTAAATGTTTATAATTTAAAAAATTACTTTGATGAATAAATAAATCATTGCCAATTTTCTAACAAGGGAGTGAAATTGATAGAACAGACTTTTTTTTTGTTAGACTGGGGATTGAATCTAGGGACTCAAGATTTTAGTCATTCATATGATCTACACTTGGAATCTGTTATTGCATCTGTTCATGCATATTAATTTCATTTTAATATTAATTTTTATATTCTAATAAGTTTTTATTATTCTTTAGTTCAGTCATAATACAGCAAATATTATATGTGCACTACTACAGCAAACATAAGAACAATAGCATACTGGCATTGACCCGGTATCTTCCTAAATACTATTTCTCTACATTTGGCCGTAAAAGCGTCATTTATGAACAACACTTAGGCAAATTAGTAATGTTTTTCCGAGGCATTAAAATAAAATTTACTATGTACTGAACTCTGTTTTAGGTACTAGAAATTTAGATTAAAAAGAATTAGCTTAGTTCTTGTAATTCAAAAGCACCAAAAGGGAAGAAAATTCACATTATCAGAATAAACTGTATTAATTCTATGAGTACCTCCATCAAAGACTTTCTGCAGCACTCCGCATGGATGAAGCAGGGTTGAAGCTAAACTCACAGAATATGTGGAATACTTGCCTTCTCAGAAGGACTGAGCATTCATGTGATATGCAAGAACTTGGAAGAGCAATTCAAGAAAAAGAAAGTGTCTTCCCAGAACATATTATAAATCTATTAGATATATCGAAATAAAAGGTCACAGGGTTAAATGAGCCAGGAAGTTTATATCCAAGAACAATATTTGTGCCATTGGATGTAATAAAATCTTTTGCTCCAGAAATTAATTTCCCCAATGTATAGTTGGCTGAATACAGACAAAATTTCTTATTTCTCATAAGCAATATTGGCCACAGTTCATTTGAAGGCACCTGCCTTTTTGTGGACTCTCGCCTTGATCCTGTTGCGCATACTGAGCTTGTGATGGTTGTGACGGTTGTGATGGTTGTCTGTTAGTAGCAGAGATATCAGGGTAACTGTGTCACTCTGCATCATCTTAGGTTTCAGCTTCAAATTATTTTCATCAGAAAAGTCTCTCCTTGAATCCTAAAATGGTCAATATCTCAGTTCCAGTGTCGCTGTCAACTTATTCTAGTTTAAAGCAAAGGAGATTCTACTATTTAAAACTTATTGCATACTATAGTTCAGACTAAGAAATATTCTTTCTGTGTTCTAAACAATTATATTAGATTAGCACATTCTCCAAATTTATATCTAAGATAGAAGAGTTTTATACATTGGTCCTGTGAACCTCCTATGAAATGACAGGTTTGTATTAATGACAAAATCAAACTGTGAGAGCAGCAATAAAGACTCTTTCAGGAAAGAAAAAAGCAACTCCTGATCAAGAATAGAATGTCTGGCCTAGGTAGAACTCTAACATTCTCAATCACTTTGGCTAAGGAGGAAGAGAGTTCACGTTAGCCATGCTAAAAAGATATATAATGAATACTCTACTTTTTCTTCACAGAATTTCATCCACTGTGTAGCCCCTACAAACTACCACAAGGTTTGCCATGGCCTGCAGCTATTCTGAGGGCTTGATTAGAAAGGAATAATTTTCCTTTAATTTGTTATTATTATTTTCACCTTTAAAAATATTTTATTAAAAAAGGATCCTTTTCCCCATGTATCCCCCTGCTCACCCACCCATCCCTGTTCCGAATCCTTCCGAGTCTGCCTTCAGCCTCCCCCTATCCCATCCCCTTATCCCCTCCCCCAAAAGGGTAGGAAGGTAGGTCAGCTCAGCATGGCACATCTAGTCCAGTCAGGTCTGATTTTCTCATTCCATTATCAAGGCTGGGCTAGGTGCTCCTGTGCAGGGAATGGGCTCCAAGATGCCAGCCCATTTACAGGAACACATTCTGATCCCATTCTTCGAGGTTCTACATACTGTCCATGCTAATAGACAAATGCCTATTGGAGGGCCTAGCTCTTTGTCCTATGGTTCCCCAGGGGCTGTTCTTGATACAGTGTGCTCTCCAGAGCTCCAGACCATCATCTCTGTGCAATTCCTCCTCAATAACCCTATCTCCTTGCTCATATAGACTCTTCTCCCCCACTCTCCAGCTATAAGGGGAGCTCAGCCTAGTGCTCATCCATGGATCTTTGCCTACACCTTCAATATTGTTGGGTGTAGGTTCTGTGATGACACTTAGGGTGAGTATTCATTTGATTATAGGGGATTTTTAATTTCTTTCTTGTCTCTTACTTTCAGATGCTGGGAAGATACAATTATTCCTTTTCTGATATTTTGGGATTTCTTACCTTTCTTTAAAGCTTATCATCTAGCTGTGTAGCTCCTTGCCCCTCATTTGTCTGACCTCTACTCTGCTTAAACAGAATACCTTTTTAAATTCTTCCCCCTGTTTTCTTCTAGGCAGCTGCTGAGGTTTTTTTTAACTTGCCCACCCTGGGGTTTTTCTTTTAAACTGGAATAAAATTGTACTTGAGCCTCCTTTGACAATTTTAAAATTCTTTTGTTAATGATTTTGTGAATCCCAAGAGGGGATGTTCCTTTCCCCTGTGTTATCCACAAGCACTTTATTAATGACAGTAGCATAAGAGTAAGGTTGTCACGATGAGAAGGGGAACTTTTGTCTCATTTAGCATCTTTACCTTGACATCTTCAAAAAGAATCCAACCTAGTAAAATAGCTACCTTGTTGCTGCTTGTTCAGAGTTCTCTTTATACTAATACTGGTATAAAAATAAGATGGTCTCATTTCATATGAATTGCTGTTATCAAAAGTCTCTAGAAAACTTTTCAGTGACGAACTAAAGAGTTAAAAAAAGTATTTAAAATTTTCATTGGTGTATATACAAAAATTACATTCAATAGATTGAAATTTAGTGAAGAAGAAGGATAAAAGAATAAGTTGGAAGCAACTGAGAAGGTGATATAAAAAACAAAACAAAACAAACAAACCGACTACTACTACTAGTACCACCACCACCACTACCACCACCACAAAACCCAAACAGTAATACCACACACTATGGGTGCAGGGCATAGAGAAATCTGTGTAGATTGAACTAGGAAATTCTTCCTGCTTTCATATCAGTAGAATATGCTATAAAGGCTACTGAGAAAGAAAACACATCAATGTGCCCAGCATTGCACCCTGAATACTGCAATACTGAACTAGCCAGCAATATGTGATCATTGGTGTAATAGTAACACAACTGTTATAGAGGTAATGAATATCTTTTGGATTGGACATAGGGCCTACTCCCTATGAGATAATTTTAACCTGGCATTGAAAACATGCTTAAAAACACATGGCTAGATATAATGGGGTTATGTTATTTTGCTCTTGTTTCTTGTCATTATAAATATTTGTCCCACATATGGGTTTAATAAAAGCTGATTGGCTAAAGGCAGACAGGAAGTATGGGCAGAGCAACCAGGCTGAGAAAACTTGGGAACAACTCAGAGCAGACAGATACCACAAGGATGCACGAAGAGGAAATGGCAGCAGACGCAGAGGAAAGAAGCTGAAATGCTGCATAGCTGAACAGGACAAGAAAGATGGGTTAGTTTAAGACTAAAGAGGTAGCAATTATATGCCTGGGCCCTAGGCCAATCAGCATAGAAAGCATCTGTGTGTCTCTGTGGGTCTGCCAGTGTTTCTGCCAGACTTCCGGTCAAACCTCTGGGCTAAGAACAAAGAGTCTAGCCAGAAACATATTACAACAGCTAGAGGAGTCATAGGCCCTAGGCAGGAAACCATTGATCTTTTGCTAACGGGTCATTTTGTCAAACTGTTTTCAAGATACTTATGCTTATTACTCATAGGTCTGTTTGACTTTCAACCTTTGTTAGAGAATCTTTTAGAAGTGGGTAGTAGCTAATGCAGAGAATCATAACCATTCAAAATTCCAAGAATAAGTCATGGTCAATGCTTACCAATAGGCAGGGTGAATATATATATATATATATATATATATATATATATATGAATATATATATCCTTTCCTCCTAAGGATCAGGGAATATTACTGATTATGGGGTATAAAGAATTTAAAAGGACAGGAAAGATAAATGAGCCATTAAAATACAAGCTCACAAGACAAACATTAATAACGTAAGAGTTGAAGGATGGAGAACAGTTCTGTGAAATGCTGTCTTCTAGACATGGCATGGCTGTCACACACAGTCCTCATAGCAGCCATGTTACCCTACACAAGATCAATGTAAGGTCAAGCAAGCTACATATTCAAGGATAGAGGGGGGGATTACTAATTTCCCGTTGCTTGCTGATGGCTGCTGGAGTAAGAAGTGCCAGTTTTCTTTAGGAATGTCCTCACTGGTAGCTTACTCATAGCTTCCAATAGCTCAGGTCAGCTGTCTTTCTTGGTTTTTCCATCATGAACTTGATCCTTTTGCTCATATAATCTCTCAGCCATCTCTTCAATTGAACAGGAAGCTTGACCCAATTCTTAGCTGTGAATCTCTGCACCACTTGCTGGATGAAGGTTCTATGATTACAATTAGGGTGGACATCAATTTGATTACAGAGGAAAGCCAGTTTAGGTATCCTCTCCACTATTGCTTGGAGACTTTGCTGGCGTCATCTTTAAGAATTCTTGGATATTTTTCTGGCACAAAATTCTCTCTAACTCAAAAAGAGATATCTTGATAAAAGTTTCTATGTTGGAATTCTCCTTCAACATAATCATTTTATTCCCTCATGTTCTCTTTGTACTTGCCTTTACTTCTCCTCCACTTTGTTCCCAATCTATTCAGGAGATCTTGTCTATTCTCCTTCCCAAAGGATCCATGTTCTCCATGTTACAGTTCTCCTTGTTACCTAGCTGCTTGGGGGTTGTTGATTGTAGCCTGGTTATCTTTTACTTTACATCTAATATCTACTTATGAGTGAGCACATACCCTGTTTGTCCATCTGAGTCTGTGTTACCTCACTCAGAAAGTTTTTATTTAGTTCCATTTATTTGACTGGATATTTTAGACACCCAACCTTGATCCATATCCCAGTGAGAGACACAGCAGTGAGCTGTATGCCATGCATCTAGATAGCATTGTGTAATAAAGAGTTCAGGTGGATCAGAAAGAACAATCCAGAACATTGTGAAAAACTGGTTTCCCCCCATCAAACCAAAAACATGTAGTTCTTTTAATGAATACAGATTGTATCCAACTGAAGAAAGTGGAATCCAACCACCAAGCAGAGTGTTTCACCATAAAGTGCTGAGAATAAATGTCTTTCGGAAGTCATCAGCAAAAGCTTTTAGCTAAGCACAAAGCACTTGACCTTAAAATACCTGGCTGTGGAAGTTTTTGCTACCAATTGATAAGTCTGATGTATGGCACTATTTAATAAACTTGTAGACAAGATATAGGAAATAAATTTAGAATTTAAAAGCACAAAACAGCCAAGATGCTTCCTCTTGTGGAAATCAGAGGAAATTGATTTGGTATGTTAGTCTTACTTCTTAAATTTTCTCTAGCAGCATTCCATGTATGGTTTCAATAGGGAAATCTATTTGCTAGCTTTTTCTACTGCTACAAGGATTGCAGAGGAGGGTAAATTATGAATATAAAGCTGTAGCAAGGAACTCAACTCTTCCACAGACTTGACTACAGCATAATGTTAGGGTGAATACAATAAAGGATATGAAGATTGTGTTGTTTTTCCACTTTGTTGCAGTCTCATTATCTACCTATAAAGCCTTTGCACTATCTGGTAAATATGACCTTTTATCTAGCATTTAAAATATCATATTCAATATCTTCACTAAGATAAATTATTTATTAATAGTATTATTAAAGCTTCTGTTGATCTTATCAGCAAAATTGAAGTTAAACCTCTGATTTTTGCTACGTTTTATTATGTCTTTGCCTATGAGAAGGCAATTTGATTTTCTTGACATTGCCTTCTCTTTTCTTTCAAAGCTATGATTAAGAACTAATTTATTTAGATATGCCTGTGATTAGTTGAATGATTCTGATTCTGTTGTAATTAATTTTGAGACACATTAATTGATAGAACCTGTATGATATTTGATGCATTTTCAGGTGCTACAGTCAAGTTGCTTCTTGTGGAGGCAGTCAGAGTTCACCCAGTAAACAGAAGATTGATGGTGTCCAAAACAAATTTTGATACATGTTTTTCCTATAACTATTTTGAAGGAGACAAATGTAAAGTCAGTGATATTGAATATTCTAATGTATATTAAGGAACAAAGAGTCACATTATTTTAAAAAATAATGTAATAGTCATTGATTCAAGAATAAAAGATATAGGAGTAGCTGTTTAAAAGACCAAATTTATAAAAAGGGAGGAAAAGAAAGAGATGGTGAGAGATATATGTGCAAATAAAAATTTATTATATAAATGGTGAACATCAGACAGATTAACTGTTTCAGGTTGGAAAATGAATGAGTCTAGTATGTATGTATATTCATTAGAAAATTGAATGCAAGACTACCCACAGGACTCAGCTCTATGAATCCTAAGTCTAACAAAAACAGTTTTAGCTCCCCATAATCCTGAGATACTTGCCTACTAATGTCTACTGCAGCTGTATATATATATATATATATATATATATATATACATACATATATATATGATAATTTTATTAAGTCAAAAAAAGAATGAAATTATCTCATCAACAGAAAAATAGATGCAACTGAAGATAATTAAGAAACATTAAGTTTTAAGACAATACCTAATATTTTTTTTCAGTTTGAGTCTTTAAAAAGTCTATCTAAGGGCCACTGGTCTTTAAGTCATTCATAACATTTTATTTATGTGAAATAATTTGTCTTATCTTTTAGTCACATTAATCTAGACTTTCTATAGATATGTAAGAACCCCCCTTCTTCTACACATCCTCATAAAAATAGAAATAATATTTTACAAGGAAAGGGGAGTAATGTGAGGAACTGTGATAGAAAGGATGATGCAAGATAAAAAGGTAAATATATTGAGTATATAATATACTTCATAAAATGGTCTGTATAGCATTCATCACTAAATGAAATAAATAAATAAATAAATAAATATTTATTTTCAATAAAATGAAAATTTGATAATAAAATTTTAGTTCTAAATCTTCTTTTAAACTTTCCATATATACTTAAATTTTCATAAACCTTGTAAAATATAAAGCCAAAATGTCTTTGGTTTTTTATTCATGTGAAAAGACACCATAGTTACAGCAATTCTTATAAAAGCAAACACTTAATTGGGACTGGCTTAAAGTTCACAGATCCAGTTTATTATTATCATGGTGGAGCATGGCAGAGTACAGGTTGACATGTGCTGAAGAAGTAGCTGAGAATTCTATAGTTTGCATAGGAAATAGGAAGGGCACTGAGACACTAGACATGGATTGAACATATGAGATTTCAAAGTCTGCCTCTACAGTATCAGAATTCCTCCAACAAGGCCATATCTACTTTAACAAGGACACACATCTTCATAGGGACATTCCCTATGAGTTTATGGGGAAAAATTACATTCAAACTACTATATCAAATAACTAAATTTTAATTCAGAATTTCTTAGATCTTTGTTATGGGGCTTATCCAATATACTCACTAAAGTATATATCTACATGTACTTTACAATAAGGATTGGCCTAGACACATTAAAGAGTTATATATTTTAATTGTTTTGAGATAATTTTGTGGCTGTATAAATATTTCAAAATGAAGAAACTAGGGAGGCACTTTAAAGTATGTTTGCTATTGATTAAGGTTTTAATCATGATAGTTTTAGAGATTTAAAAGCTGATATGTTTTTAGAAATGTAAGAGAAGATTTTTTTACTTGATATATCTGAATTTTGCTACCTTTCTAGTTACTGTCTTTCCTGATATTATTTTTGTACTTTTGTTAATAACTTTGTGATACAGGTGAAAACAACCTATGCATAATTTCAAATGTATTTCTGAATAGATTATCATTATACAAAGTCAGTCTTTGGACTTTCCGTTCCCTCACTCCCTTCTCCTCAGTGAAAAGGAGGCTGCATTTGGGCACTCAGAGAATTGTGCTAAATATCACACTGTATACTTCTGACATTCACCATAACAATCCCACACCCTGATACACTTAACATTTCACATAAGAATGTTTCATAATCTGATGCTATATTGAAGACTACATATTCAAAATATTGTGAAATTATTCTCTTTTTTGGCTGAACCTATTGTTACTGAAACACATCAGAAAAAAACTGTGAAATTTAAATGCCACACTCATGTCCTATAATAGATGCCACATCTAGACAGCTGCAGTCAGTGAGATTTCCGTGTTAGTTTTGAGCTCTCAATCAGTTCACAGCATAATTTAATGGAAGACTTTCTTGGACATAAAAATCCCTTCCCTTAACAATTCATTTCAGTCAATGAAATAAAATTTCTGGCATAAACAAAGTATACAGTTTACTGGATTCATCATTACTGAGGTAATATTGGCAATAGATTGTAGTAGGATGATGTTATTACATTGCAAATAATTGTTCTGTCTACTAGTTTAATAAAAACACTGATTAGCCAGCTGAAGGCAGACAGGAAGTGTGGGCAGTGCTATTAGAGTGGGAATAGCAAGAGGTGCCAGGAGATGCAGACAAAAGAAGTTGAAATGCTGGTGAGAAAGGGTACTGAGGTGAATGGCTGAGCAAGATAAAAATAATGGTTAGCTTTTTAAACTTTTTTTTAAATTTTTTAATTTTTATTTATTATTTGGTGATTTTACATCATGCACCCCATCAAACTCAGTTATCAGTCCCCTCAGTTTTATATCCACTTTTATGATCTCCCCATTTATAAAATAAAGTCCATTCATGATGCTCATTTACTTACTGGAGCATATTTAAACTCCCTGTGGCCAGCCCCTTAAAGAAAACAAGTCCTTCTTCACCCACACCTCTGCCAGAGGCCATCAATGGAGAAATGAAACACTATGCTATTTAGCTATGTTCTAGCCTTGAGCTTTTGTATACAGTGGCATCTTTTTTTTTTTTTTTAATCCACTATGATTGATAAGAAAAATGGTTAGTTTAAGAGTAAAGAGTTAGCAAACTTTATGCCTGGGCTCTAGACTGATCAGTGTACAAATAATATAATCATTTGTTTGATTCTGTGGGAATGCATGCTTTTCTGTGGGACTGTGGGTCCTAACCTTTAGGTTAGGCTCGAAAATTAGGCCAGAAACCTCATACAACATTAGATAGTAATTGAGAAAGAGAAATTATTCTTTGTTGAGAATGTGGTACTGGTAGGTTTCCCTTACTCCAGCTCATGGCTCACATCCATACATACTTGGGCTACACTAACTAAAATTGGTGGGATACACACACCCACACACACATACACACACACACACACACACACACACACACACACACACACACACACACACACACACACACACTTGAGCATATTCAGTTGAGGTAGAACCAAGCCCCTTCCCCTACTATTAAAGCTGAGCAAGGTGTTCCTCTGTAGGGAATTAGCTTCAAGAAGCCAGTTGACACCCTAGAAATAAATTCTGGTCCCACTGACAGAGGCTTCAAAACTGCCCATGCCATTAGACTTTCAACACATTCACAGGGCTTAGTTCAGTCCCATGTAGGTCCCCCCCCTAATTGTCATTTCAGAGTGAGTGGGCTCCCAATAGCTCAGATCAGCAGTCTCTATGGGTTTCCTCATCTTGATCTTGACTATTTTGTTCATATTATCTTTCATCCTTCTCTTCAGCTGTACTAGTAGCATGACCCAGTTCTTAACTGTGGATTGCTGCATCTGCTTCCACCATTTGTTGGACTAAAGTTCTATAACGACAATTAGGGTGGTGCTCATAAATTTGATTATATGGTAAGACCAGTTTAGGCACTCTTCACTATTGCATAGTCTTTGGTGGTATCATTTTTGTCAGTTCTTTGGTATTTCACTAGTACCTGATTTCTCCCTAACCCCACAATGGCTCCCTCTATCAAGATAGCTACATTTGCAGTTCTCTCTTTCTGTCAGTCTCCCAACTCAACCATTACATTCAGTCAGGTTCTTTTCTTTCCTCTCTTACCCCTCCTCCCTATGGTCCTAATTTACTTAGGAGAACTTATCTGTTTCCCATTCCCAAGGGTACCCATGGATGTCTCTTTTAGGTTCCTCCTTGTTGCCTAGCTGATTGTAGTTGTAGGTCCTAGCCTGGTTACCTTTTGCTTTGTAATTAAAATCTACTTATGAGTGAGTACTTATCATGTTTATCTTTCTGTGTCTGTGTTGCCTCACTCAGGATGGTATTTTCTAGTTCCATACATTGGCCTGAAAATTTCAGGATGTCTTTTTTTTTTCTGCTGAGTAGTATTCCATTGTGTATATTTATCACATTTTTTAATTCATTCTTCATTTGAGGCACATCTAGGGTTTTTTCATGTTCTGGCTATTATGAAAAATATAGTTAAAAACATAGTTAAGCTAATGTCCTTGTATATTTCCAAGAGTAGAATTGCTGAATGATTAGGTAGATTAATTACCCATTATCTGAGAAATCATCCTATTGATTTCCATAATGGCTGCATAAGTTTACATTCGTACCAACAATAGAGGAATGTTCTGTTTACTCTACATCTACATCCCCTCCAAAATAGGCTGTCATCAGTTATTTGATCTTAGATATTCTGACAGGTGTAAGATGATTTTTCAGAGTTGTTTTAATTTGCAATTGCCTGGTAGCTAAGAATGTTGCACAATTCTTTAAGTGTCTTTGGCCATTTGAGATTCTTCTGCTGGGAATTCTCAGTTTTGAAATGTATTCCATATTTTAATTAAATTGTTTTTTGACCTCTTGTTTCTTGAGTAAAATCTTCAAATATCTTGGAGTAACTCTAGTCCATGAAGTAAGAAACCCATATGACAAGAACTTTCAGACATTGGAAAAAAATTGAAAGAGATATCAGAAAATGGAAAGACCTCCTATACTCTTGGAAAGATAGGTTCAACACAGTAAAAATGCAATCTTATTGAAAGCAATCTATAGATTAAGTGCAATCTCTTTTACAATGCCAACACAATTTTTCACAGTCCTGCATATCCAATTTCATATATAAAAACAAAAAACCAAGGATAGCCAAAAAAATTCCTCTTCAATAAAAATTTTTTGGCGCCATCACCATTCCTGACTTCAAACGCTGCTATAGACCTACAGTAATTAAAACAACTTGGCAACTGCTTCCTGAGTCACAGCTACTGGAGAGACCCAGCAGAAGACATGAGTTTCCTCCTCCAAGCCAGCCAATCAGGCCAGACAAGGAAGACCCAAGGTCTGGGCAACAAGGTACAAAATGTGTCCCCCAACCCATATCAGCTCCAGTTTCAGGCAAGCAAGTAGAAATCCCTGCCTTCAAAGCTATCTACCTTCCCCATCTGACTTTCTACCCTGTAGACATTAATCTGTTTCCCAAAAATTACTCATCCCCCAACCTTAGCTGCTTCCTGAGGTACAGCCTTTGGAGAGTCCCAGAAGAAGAGATGAATTACTCTTCTTATAGCTGTCCAACCAGGAAAACTGGAAAGCCCCAAGGTCTGGGCAACAGGGCACAAAGCATGTCCCCCTAACCCTATCTCAACTTCAGCTGCACACAAGCAATCAGAACCCCTGCCTGCAAGTCTGAATAGCTAGATCCCCCTCATCAGACCCTCTACCTTATAAGCCTCAAACCATTTCCCCAAATCATTCACTCCTCCAACCTCAGCTGCTTCCTGAGACACAGCTTCTAGAGTACTCCATCACAAGAGCTGCTCCCTGAGACAGCATTGGGAGAGCCTCATCACAAGAGTAGCTTTCTAAGACAGAGACTCTAGAGAGCTCCTTCACAAGAGCTCAAGCTGCAGATCTCAGTTTCTCCCTGAGACATGGATCCTGCTGCCTTCAAGTTCTCTAAGAGCTCTAATTGCACCAAGAGTACCTATTAGACCAAAAATAGCTATCTAAAACACAGACAACATTTGCACCAAGCAGCAGAGGAGATGGGTGGATACCAGTGCAAAAATTCACTCAACATTATGAAGCACAATTTATCACCACTAGAACATAGTGTTTTACAACAGCAAAACTTGAACTTCCAAAATAGAAGAAGCAGAAGAAAACGACCTTTAAAATATCTTTGTAAAGATGAAGCCTTTAAAGAAAAAAATAGAGAAGAAATGAAAATCTCCCTTAAGGAAACAGAGGAAAATCAAGCAAATAATTGAAAGAGAACAATACATTTCTTAAAGAAAGACTAGAGAAACAAGAAAAAGCAAATAAATAGGTGAAGGAAAGACTTAAAAACAAAAATAGAAGGAATAAGAAAGATACATACTGAGGGAATGCTAGAAATAGCTATTCTAATATCAAACAAAATAGACTTCAAATAAATTTAATTAAAAGAGATAAGCAAGAACATTAGTTATTCATCTAAGGAAAAATCCATCTAGAATAAGTCTCAGTCCTGAACATTTATGTTCCCAATACAAGGGCACCAACATATGTAAAAGAAATATTTCTAAAGCTTAAAACTTGCATTAAGTCCCAAACATCATTAGTGGGTGAATTCAATATCCCATCTCACCAATTGATAAGTCTTCTGAACAGAACTTGAAGAGAGAAATTATGGAGCTAACCAATATTAAGACTCAAATGGACTTAAAAGATATATATAGAACATTCTATCCAAATACTAAAGAATATGCCTTCTTTTCATCACCTCATGGAACTGTCTCTAAAAAGGACCGCATAATGAGTCATAAAACAAATATGAATACATACAAAAAGTAGAAATAACTTCTTGTATCTTATCAGATCCCCATGGACTAAAGTTAGAATTTAACAACAACATGAAACACAAATAGCCTACAAACTGATGGAAACTAAACATCTCTCCGTTAACCACTCCTGGGTCAAGAAAGAAGTAAAAAAAGATATTAAAGACTTCCTGGAATTTAATAAATTAAATCTAAAATGTACCCAAATTTATGTAGTGCAATGAAAGCAGTGCTAACAGGAAAGTTTATAGCATTAGGTGCCTACATATAAAAATTGGAAAATTCTCATACTAGAGAATTGACAGTACAATGGAAAGCTCTAGAACAAATAGAAGCAAATTTACGCAGTAGAAGTAGACTGATGGAAATAATCAAACTCAGGGCTGAAATCAATAAAACTGAAACAAAGAGAACAATATAAAGAATCAATGAAACAAAGAGTTGTCTTTTTGAGAAAGTCAAAAAGATAGACAAAACCTTATCTAAACTAACTAAGGCAGAGAAAGAATACCCAAATTAACACATTCAGAAATAAAAATAGGGACAGAACAACAGACACTGAATAAATTCAGATACTCATTAGGCCATACTTCAAAAATCTACACTTCACAAAATTGAATATCTGAAAAGAAATAGACAGCTTTCTGGACAGGTCCTACTTATCAAAAGAAAATCAAGATCAGAAAAATGACATAAATAGTCATAACTCCCAAAGAAATAGAAGCAGTTATAAGTCTCCAAAGCCAAAAAGAAAAAAAAAATCCCTAGTCTAAACAGATTCAATGAAGAATTTTACCAGAGTTTTAAATGATTACAAATACTACTCAAATTAATTGTTCCACACAATAGAAACCAAAGAAACACTGCCAAAATCACACAAAGATGTGGGGGAAAAACAGAGACTTAGAGACTTATCTCCCTCATGAATATTGTTCTCTCCTACCTCCTCCCTTCCTCTCTCTTTCTTTTATTTTCTCTCTCTTTGCTTCCTCTCCTTCCCCACCCAGTCTCTGGATATCTAGACCCCAATATACTCAACATGGCTTGGTGAAAAAAAAATCCTCAATAGAATAACAGGGAACCAAATTTAAGAACATCCACCATGATCAAGTAGGCTTCATCCCAGAGATGCTGGGTTGGTTCAAAATATAAAAAAACTGTCAATGTTGTTCCTCGTATAAACAACCAGAAAGAAAAAATAATAATCATTTCATTAGATGTTGAAAAAGCCTTTGACAAAATTCAACATTCCTTCTTGATAAAAGTCCTGGAGAGATCAGGAATACAAGGAAAATACCTAAACATATTAAAGACCATATACAGTAAGCTAACAGCCAACATCAAACTAAATGGAGAGAAACTCAAATCAATTTCACTAAAATCAGGAACAAATCAAGGTTGTCCTCTCTCTCCATAACTGTTCAGTATAGTTCTTTTTTATTATGAATAAAGTCATATTTTTAATCTGTGTATATTTTTCTTCAAGCTCCTTTCCCCCTCCCACCCCTTCCAGTCACTCTCTCTTCTACCCATCTTCTTAACTCATCCCCAGCAAGGGCAGGAGGTCTCAAGGTCTCAATATGACTTAATTCAACATCCACTCCTGGCAGAACCGCTTTCCTCTTCCCAACATCAAGACTGGATCAGGTGTTCCTCTGGAGGAAGTGGGATCTAAGGTGCCTGTCCAAGGTCTTTCAGATCCCAAGCTGTTCAGTGGTTGTGGTCTGCAGCTTGGACATGCTTTGCTTTTTGCTTTTTTGTTTAGAGTCCACTAATGAGTGAGTACATCCTCTGCTTATCTTGCTGGGTTTGTGATAC
The DNA here is from genome assembly GCA_004025045.1 of Sigmodon hispidus. Taxonomy (NCBI): domain Eukaryota; kingdom Metazoa; phylum Chordata; class Mammalia; order Rodentia; family Cricetidae; genus Sigmodon; species Sigmodon hispidus. Next base: position 54,143 of record PVIH01007477.1, on the reverse strand, counting down.
CTCACTCAGGAGGATATTCTCCATATCCATCCATTTGCCTGAAAATTTGAGGATATTATTATTATTATTTTTTAACTACTGAGTAGTACTCCATTGTGCAGATGTTCCACAGTTTGTTAATCCATTCTTCAGTTGGGCATCTAGGTTGTTTCCAGGTTCTTTCTTTTACGAATAATGCTGCTATGAACATAGTTGAGCTAATGCCTTTGGAGTGTGAATGGGCATCTTTAGGGTATACGCCCATTAATGGTATTTCTGGATCCTTGGAGAGATTGATTTCCAGTTTTCTGAGAAATCGCCATACTTCATTCCAGAGTGGCTGAACAAGCTACCAGTCCCACCAATAATGGAGGAGCATTCCCCTTGCTCTGTAACCTCTCCAGCATAGGCTGTCATCTTTGTCCTTTATCTTAGCCATTCTGACAGGTGTAAGGTGGTATCTCAAAGTTGTTTTGATTTGTATTTCTCTGATGGCCAATGATGCTGAGCACTTTTTAAGTGCCTTTCAGCCATTTTTTAAGTTTTCTGCTGAGAATTCCCTTAGTTCTGAACCCCAGTTTTTGATTGGGTTATTCAAGGTTTTGGGCTCTATTTCCCTGAGTTCTCTCTATATTTTAGAGATTAGTCCTCTGTCACTTGTAGGGTTGGAAAGGTCTTTTCCCATTCTGTAGGCTGTCATTTTGTCCTATTGACAATGTCCTTGGTTTTACAGAAGCTTCTCAGCTTCAGGAGGTCCCACTTATTGATTGTAGTTCTTAGTGTCTGTGCCACTAGTGTTATATTTAGGAAGTGGTCACCTGTACCAATTTGTTGGAGGGTATTTCCCACTTTCTTTTTTGCCATGTTCAGTGTAGCTAGGTTTATGTTGAGGTCTTTGATTCACTTGGATTTGAGTTTTGTGCAGGGTGACAGGCTTGGATCTAGTTGGATTTTTCTACACACTACAATCTAGCTATGCCAACACCATTTCTTAAAGATACTATCTTTTTTCCATTGAATATTTTGGGCCTCTTGAAGTTTTAGCTAGATCAATAAGACAACAAAAGGTGATCAAGGGCATACAAATTGAAAAGTAAAAAGTCAAACTATCATTATTTGCAGATAATATGAAAGTATACATTAGTGACCCCAAAATTCTACCAGGGAACTCCTACAGCTGATAAACACCTTCAGCAAGGTAGCAGGATACAAGATCAACTGAAAGAAATCAATAACCCTCCTATATAGAAATTATGAAAAAGCTGAAAAAGAATTTCGGGAGATGTAATTCTTTATAATAGCTGCAAATAACATCAAATATGTGTAATGCTAACCAAAGAGGTGACAGACTTATATGACAAGAACTTTAAGTCATGGAAGAAAGAAATTAAAGAAGATATCAGAAAATGGAAAGATCTCTCATGCTCTTGAATAGGTAAAATCAACACAGTAAAAAATGACAATCTTATCAAAAGCAATGTACATATTCAATGCAAAAATTCCAAGACAATTCTTCACAAACCTCAACAGGACAATACTCAGCTACATATGGAAAAAAAAAACCATCCAGGATTGCCATAAAAAGACATGTTTAATAATACAACTTAGGGAGACCTCACCATTCCTGACATCAAATTATCTATAAAGCTACACAAAAAAAACAGCTTGGTATTGTCATACAAACAGACACATGGATCAATGAAATACATTAGAAGACCCCAAAATTAATCCACACACTTATGAACACCTGATTTTTGACAAAGAAGCTAAAAATATACAATGGAAAAAAGATAGCATCTTCAACATATGGTGCTGGCATAACTGGATGATGATATGTAGAAAAATGCAAATAGATCTATTTCTATCACCTGGCACAAAACTGAAGTCCAAGTGGATCAAAGACCTCAGCATAACCCCGGCTACATGGAACTTGATAGAAAAGAAAGTGGGAAATACCCTTGAATGTGTTGCCACAGGTGACCACTTTCTAAATACAACACCAGTAGCACAGACACTAAGAAAAACAATTCATCGGGGGAGGTGGATCTACTAAAAATGAGAACCTTCTATAAGGCAAAGGGCATAATCAGTTAGACAAAATGATAGCCTAAAGATTGGGAAAAGATATTCACCAATCCTACATCCAACAGAAGACTGATCTGTAAAATAACTCAAAAAACTAGAGAACAAAAACCCAAATAATCCAATTAAAATTGGGGATACAGAGCTAAATAGAGAATTCTCAATAGAAAAACTACAAATGGCTGAAAGATCCTTAAAGAACTGCTCAACATCCTTAGCCATCAGAGAAATGCAAGCCAAAACAATTCTGAGATACCACTTTACCCCTGTCAGAATGGCTAAGATCAAAAAACAGATGACAGCAGCCTATGCTGGAGGGGATGTGGAACAAGGTAAACACTTCTCCATTGTTGGAGACAATGTAAACTTGTTAGCCACTTTGAAAATCAGTATGGTGGTTTCTCAGAGAAGTGGGAATCAATCTACCCAATGATCCAACAATACCACAATTGGGCATATACCCGAAGGATGCACATTCTTATTCCAAGGGCATTAGCTCAACTGTGTTTATAGCAACATTATTAGTAATAGCCAAAACCTAGAAACAACCTAGATGCCATGTAAATGAAAAATGGATTAAGAAGATTTGGTATATTTACACAATAAAATATTATTCAAGAGTAAAAATAAATGGCATCTTGAAATTTTCAGGCAAGTGTATGGATCTGGAGAGTATCTTCTTGAGTGAGAAAACACAGACCCAGAAAAATAGACATGGTATGTGGTCAATCATTTATGGATTTTAGATATAAAGCAAAGGATAAGCAGGCTACAATCCACAAACCTAGAGCAGCTAGGTAACAGGAGGAACTTAAAGAGATATCCATGGATTCCCCTGGGAAGGGGAAATAAGGAAGATCCCCTGCTTTCATTGGGATTATATGAGGAATGAGCAAGGGGAGGTGGGAACAAATCATGACAGATGAGATGGTTGATTGGGAGGAACAACAAAGGGGAGAAGAAAGAACTAGATATCTTGATAGAGGGAGCCATTGTGGGGTTATAAAGAAACCTTGTAATAGGCAAACATCCATAAACCCACAAGATGTTCCTGGCTAGGTCTCCAAATAGTAGTGAAGAGGGTGCCTAGATAGGACTTCCTTTACAATCAAATGAATAATGACTTTAATTGTCATTATAGAGCCTTCATCCAGCAAGTGATGAAGGCAGAAGCAGAGATCAAGAGCTAAGTACCAGGTTGAGCTCCTGGTCCATCTGAAGATGGAGGAGCAAGTTTATGATCAAAGGGATGAGGATCATGAGGAGGAGACCCACAGAGAAGGATGTTCCAAGCTATTGGGAGCTCACTGGCTCTGAAATAATTGTGGAGGAACTTGCCTGGAAAAGAACTAAATTCTTCAAATGTAGATGACAATTGAAAGGCATGGACAGTTTGTGAAGCCTTTTGCAGTAGGACTAGCTTTTATTCCTGGTGTACCTACTGGCTTCTCAAAGCCTATTTCCTATGGAGAAACACTTTACTCAGCCTTGATACTGTGGGGAGAGACTAGGACATACCTCACCTGTATAAGCCAGACCTTACTGACTCACCTTGGGATGTCTTGCCCTCCCTGGGTAATGGATGAGGAGATGGGATGGAGTGAAGGCTGAGAAAGTACAATGAGGAGGGGAGGAGGGTGGGTAGTGGTAAGTATAAGAAAAAATGTTTTAAATAAAAAGATATATAAAAAAACCCCAGCTTGATACTAGTATAAAAACAGACATGTGAATCAATGGAATAGAGTTGAGGACCCTGACATTAATTGACACACCTATGAACACCTCATTATAATAAAGAATCCAAAAGTATGTAATGGAAAATAGAAAGCATCTTCAACAAATGGTGCTGACATAAGTGGATTGTGGCATTTAGAAGTATGCAAATAGATCCATATCTATCATGCTGCATACAACTCAACTCCAAGTGGATCAAAGACTTCAATATAAACCCAGGTACCCTGACCTACCAGAAAAGGAAGTGGAAAAGAGTCTTGAATGCATTGGCACAGGAAACCACTTCCTAAATTTAACACCAGTAGCATAGATAGTAAGGGTAACAATTAATAAGTGGGATCTCCTGAAACTAAGAAACTTCTATAAGGCTAAGGACATGGTTAATAAGACAACAATAGCCTACATAATGGGAAAAGATCTTCATAAACCCCTTACCTGACAAAGGTCTGATCTCTGAAGTATATGGAGGAATTTTCTACTTTTGTTTTTGTACTGCTGTACACATTAGTAAACAATGGGAGCTTCTGTAGGCTAGAAGTTCTAAGTTTTCTTTATTTTATATAAATGACAGAAATGAATGAAATTATAGCTTGCAATTCCTCGGCAATGTCTAGCTTCTAATTCTTTCTCAGACAGGAAAATACATTATAGTTTCTTTTGGGCACCACCATTTTAATTATTTTCACAGGCATGTGGCTTTTATGATGTATGCAAATGTTTGGTAGAAGCATTTGATCACCTGTGCTTGGTGCTGTCCTTTCTCCTTTAAATATACTTGAAAGAGATGTTGCTTTCTTTCTCTAATCCATTAAGAATTGATGTATAATATTTACCAATATTTAATGAGTATAGTATGATTATTTTGTAGATGCTTTCAAAATGTAGTGCTCAAACCAGAAGAATCAGCATTTCCATGTCCTCATATATTATTAATTTTATTTTTAAGTTAGACATTTTATCAGTGTGCATTAATCATGCAAAATAATGGGCTAAGTTATGTTTTCTTATATACACAGAATATACCTAGGACTGCAGTATATATGTGTTTAGAAACCCTGGGGGTCTCCATTGTATTTTGAACTACCTCATTAACTATTGCCTGCACCTATCCCACTGTGTTAGAGAGCACTAACAGAAAGTTCCTGACAAGATGTTTTGCTGTGACATTGAAAATGGCAATCTTTCAATGTCCTGAATTTTAATTTATCAGTTTTCCTTTTAGAGATTTTATATATATATATATATATATATATATATATATATATATATATATGTAAACAACTTTCCTCTTTTCTCTACAGTGTATTTTTAACATTTCATCTACAATATTTCCAACACTGTATTAGTGTTTTCTACTTAGTAATTACTATAGGATTTGCCTAAGGGAAGCATGTATATTGATTATGACACACCAACAATACCTTATCAACCAGTTAAAGTAAGAAAACATTGGTATAACTCTGATCCCCTTCTATCTAAGAGGAAATGTCAAGGTTGTTTCACAGGAAGTAGTTTATGGAAATACTGAGTCTATATACATCTGATTCTAAATTTGCATTTTTTACTAAGATCAAAACTTTTTTCTTAGTAACAAAACTTTGTTCCCCAAGTTGTCATGAGGATTAAGTGGTATATCATATGCCAAGAAACCAGTCTGGAGAATACCAAAAAGAAATATTCATTAAATGTTAATTTATCTTCTGGAATACTCTAGTTGCCTCTTGTATTTTAATCTTGTGTCCTTAATATTAAAATTATCAAACAGCAATTATTATTGGTCCTTGGTGGTTAGTGGCCTATCCACAATAGTTCTTCATGCATTTCCAGAACTTTAAAATAAAATTGCGACTTAATCCTTTTGTCTCATCTTGGTAAAACCTGAAAGTACCTATGGAACTGAATTTTGAAATATTAAAAATTTTTCAGTGGACTTTATTTACATGGTATTGAATATTTTCTAGGTACAATGACTTTTCTGGGTATTGCTTTGAAACCCTTTAATGTAACCTACTCCTTAATTTAATTCATAATCCAAAATTACTCTGAACTTCAGAAAAAGCTTACATGATTTTATATGCATATATAACTATATATCACATTTTGTATATTTGCACGTATCAGACTATGCATACACTGTCCAATTTTTTTAAATAGCTTAATTTAATTTGCTTTCAATTAAAAAGTAAATTAAAGTGCATACTTTCACTTTAATTGGTGCATATCTTTTGTTGATTTTGTATTTAGAATACATATGTCAATGTTTCTTAAATATGACATTTTGTTTACACTTTTGTGCCTTGACAAAGGTCAGTCTTATAATTTATATAGTACAGATTAAAGAGATAAGGTTAAATAAATGGGCATGGTAAATTTATAGTCTAAAAACAATTCTGGAAGAACAAATAATATATTGCTCTTCTCTTTACAATATCATCCAGATTTCCTCTTTTTAGGTAGTTGATGTTCATGAAGCATATGAGTACAACATTACAGCAAAACAGTTACTTTTTTTCCCCTAGCACACTAAATATCTACCACTGAGTTTCCAGATTAGGAGACACATTTACACTTGGAATGTGAAGTGTCTTTCAGTTTATATAAGTGAGCCTGAGATTAAAAAAAAAAAGACAGTAAAATGATTAGGCCTGCTTACAGGCCAAGACCAGTTGGTCCTTTTTATATTATTGGCAAGAATAAGTCGCAATAAATGTCTCAGCATTTAAGCATAGAACCTGTGTTCAATAGCATGCACCCTTATGACAGTTGGTATCTGTCTGCAACTCAAAATCTGACATGCTGACACAGACTTGCATACATGCAAAATGCCAATACACATAAAAGATGAAAGAGAAAATTATGGTTTTACAGGGATACTAATTTACCTTTATTTCTGAACATTTTTAAGAATTAAATGATAGCAGAAACTTGTTTATATTTTATTATTTCTTGCTTTTTGAAGAATCTTAAATATATCTGTACCACAGTAATGCTAAATAAGTAAAAATTAATAATGATACCTGTATCCATAAATTTATAAACAAAAGTAAATGAAGCTTCTGTAATAGTTATTTCTCTCATTATGGTGATAAAACACTCAACCAAACCACTTGAGGAAAGAAGGAGATAAGAATATTTTGCTCACAATTTGAAGGTTCTGTCTATTACATCAGGGACATCATTGCTCCATTAGAAAGAAGCAGCATAAGCACTCACCACTTTCTCTTGTTCTTATTGAACTTCAAGCCAGGGAATGGTGGCTTTTGGAGTCAGTCTTCTGACAGTCTAGATCCTGTCAAGTTGATAATCAACATTTAACATCACATCATCCTAAACATCCCTACAAAGAACCAAAAAAAAAAAAAAAAGAAAGAAAGAAAGAAAAAGAAAACATCTATTATTGCCTTGGAATATTAGGGCATAGAATATAAAAATAAGACACTTTAGAAGTACAAACTTTGATACTACAGGACCTGGTATTGAATTCCAGTTTCTTGGAAGCTGTAAGCTGCCCTTGACCATGTTACTCATTTTCTATGCTAATAAGTTTTCACCTATATAATACAGTAATAAAATAGAATAATTACTCCTAAGCATTCATCAGTTTTCTACATATGAAAATGGTGAAGAAGCTGAACTGCTTAAGAACCAGGATGCCAGGTGTGTTGCATAACTAAATGTGAAAAAACCATAGCCCACATACTTAATATGGTGGTGCTGGTAGGTACCTCAAGCCATGACAAGTTTCAAAAGGCTCTGTGTGAGAGAATCATAAGATAACACATTTGCATTTAGTCTGTGGTGTGAGACTAATTCATCCATTCACAGTAAAGAACTGACTTCACTGTAAGACGAGAGTAGCTCCTATCCCAGCTTATTTTATTGTCCGTGATTCATGTTCCTCATGGTGGATACTAGTGGGTTCCTGCTGGCAGAGTCTGTCTATCACATATCTTTGTACCCAAGAATCCTTTGAAACAAATTTAATAACCACAGAAATTTGGCTCCAGCATTCTAAACCGGAGGGAAAGATTCGCTATTCTAGCACTATGTCACTACTTCTCTCCCTCAATTCCTAAAATAATTTAAAGGTAGTTTTCAAATCAACTGCAGATTTAACTAATCACAGTTATATGCAGTTAATCTTAGATAGTAATTTATCACTGCACAGAAATCCATTCAATTATGTCAGTCTAATATTATGTTTTGACAATCTTTTTGTTTGACTATTAACATTGCTGGCAAATTCCTTAATAATTAGTCAGAGAATTGATTAATAAGACTTAAATCTTAACAATTGGATCTTACTATTTTAGCTTGACATTTATTAAAGTTTTGTTTTTTCTTAGGCTGGTAATTTTAATGGTACATGTTAATTGATTTTCATCTACCATCTCATTGACTCACTCATATGAACTGTATTTGTACACATTGGGTAGTCTATGCTATGTATTCAAGGGGATCCAATCTGTCCCGAAATCTTTGCTTTATTGCTACAGATTATTAAGCAGTTCCACATTATAGACACAGAGAATGACTTGAGATTCAAATTAAAACAAGTTTAAATAGACTGCAAAGCTTTTCTCGGCATGCTGGCTTCAACATTAAGTACATGAATTAATGCACATTGTCATTCAGGCACGGGAATCTCCATTTTCTCAGTTCTAACTATAGTGCATATTTAAAAACATAATTAACTTTAAGTAACATATGTAGTAAATTGCACAAGTATTTCACTGTACATCATATATGTTTACTATCTGTAAACAAAAAAAATGTCTGTATCCTGATTATCCTTTAGCTATGAGTAATATTTATTGGATAATCTGAAGTTGCACTCAAAGCCCCAAATGAATACATGAGAACATTAAATTATACAACCACTCATCTCTTCATTCACTTATTTGGTTCCTTCATAGATTCTGCTAGCCCTTAGATGGCTTTACATTCTTTTTTTATTGCTTTTACTTACTTATTTGCTCGTGAATGTGCATGTATATGTGCTATGGTGTGCATATGAAAATCAGAGTGCATTTTTTTGTGGAAGTATATTTCTCCCTCTGCTATGTGAAATCTGAGGATCAAATTTTAGTTGCCAAGTTTTGTAGCAAGCTTTGTACCTACTGACCCATTTTGTCACACTCTCTTAGCTATTTATTGTTATTATTACTAATCTTATTATCTCCCTTGTTAGCAAAACTTTGCATTTCTCTTTTTTTGCCTTTTATTGAAAATAAATTGTTTAGTCATATAACATACAGTTTTTACTCCCCCTACTCTTGCTAATTACTCCCCTCTATGACCCCTTTTTGGATCCATTCACTTTTTGTCTCATTAGAAAAAGAAAAAAAGACTTCAAGAAATAGCAACAAAACATAACAATATAAAATATAATATGATAAAAACCCCGTCATATTGAAGTTGGACAAGGTGAAAAGAAAAGAGCCGAAGCTACAGCAATAGAATCAAAGACCAACTAGTTCAAACACTCAGAAGTCTCATAAAACACTGAACTAAAAACATAATACATATGTAGAGAACCTAATAAAAACCCATGTTATCCCTGTGTTTGCTGCTTCAGTCTCTATGAGTTCATATGAATGTTGCTCTGTTTATTTAGAGGATCTTGTTCTCCTAGTGTCTTCCATCCCCTTCTGGCTCTTAAACTCTTTCCACATCCTCTTTCTTGAGGTACTCTAAGCTTTAAGAGGGGAGATGTAATGAAGTCACCCCACTTAGGGCTGTGTACTCCATGGTCTCTCACTCTCCATAATGTTTAGCTTTGGGTCTCTACATTTATTCCCATCTGCTGCATGACAAAGCTTCTCTGATTGGCTGAATAAGACAAACTGATTTATAAGCATAGCAGAATAGCATTAGGAGTCATTTTATTGTTTTAAACACACACACACACACACACACACACACACACACTCATGATCAGTAGTATTTGGCTTTACACTAGGTCTCTAAGCTGTTTGTTCTTGGTTCTTGGTCACCTGAGCAATAACTATTAGGGATAGTGTATTAGTTAGGTTTCTACTGCCCCAGTGTTACATTTTGCAGACAACAGAAAGTTGACTGTCATCCTAGGTAGTATCTTGAGCATAGTAAACCTAAAAGCCCACCTCCATAGTAGTCTACTTTCTCCAACAAGGCCATACCCACACCAGCAAAGCTACACCTCCTAATAGTGCCACATCGATGAGACTATAGAAGCCAATTACACTCAAACTTCCACGTATGGCTTCTATCACACAGACTGGGCCTTAAATCAAATCAGATATTGGTTGGTTATTCCTACAATCTTTGTGCACCATTTAACAATCAAACAGTTTTATAAATTTTCACTTCTCAATGAAGAACCTGATTAGCAAGTCCATCAAATAGCTGACAACCTACTTCCAGTGATGGGCTTAGTATGAACTTGAAGTGCTATCAACAGTAATGATGTAAGAGTTGTGTTTAATGCTGAGACAATTCCCAACACATGTAGAGTCACAAAGAGGAACTTCTTCAGGTGAAAAGGGAGAGAAGTCAGCTAATGATGAAAACTCTTTCTTTGACAGCTGCTGTTGACAGATGTTAGACTTTAATATTTATATTAACATTACTGACACAGTAATGTATAAGCAACCATTCTAAACTTCTGCAGCACAGCAAACTTCATTACTCAGGCAACAGTTTCTCATTAAGTCAACTTTCTGGTTTTTTATTTGACTTGCTTAGTATTCAGGTATAGTTGTGAGTTTCTTATGATGCCCTTGAGTGCAATATTTGGAGAGACTCCCTCTGGGCCCCTTTCTTTCCAATTCATCATGAAGTCAGACATTGCGTACACTTTCATTTTAATGATGGTACAGAAAGAAGGCACAAGGTCAATGCTCTTGATAACATTTCTTTTGTTTGGTGCTTGCTATAATTCACTTGCTCCAAAGCTACCAGGAGGACCAGAGGAAGGATGTTAAGAGTCACATGGACAAAAGAGAGTGACTGGAAGGGGCAAGAGGGAGAAGGTGTTTGAACAAGTGTATACATGAATAAAAACTATAACTTTATTCATAATTATAAAAGAAAGAAAGAAAGAAAAAAGAGTCACAAAGGGAGAGGCCCAAAAGGTAGATCTCAAAGGATAAAACCAGAAAGCACTATGGAAATGACACCATTGTCAGTTGCAATGTGTAATGTACTTCAGTGTTACAATGGCCACATTACAAATACAAAAAAAAAATTCATACCTCAAATGATTTTAAATTACTTTAAATATCAGTCCGTCAAAAATGTTCTGGCTTATTTTTAATTTCTATTTTTTTCTTTCATGCTCATGGCTTCCTGCCCTTTATCTACCCCCATGTGAACAGTATCCAGTCCTTGAATGAAGTATGGAGAGAGAATGGTTTAGCTTGTTTTGAGTACTCTTTGGTTGTTGGTCTAGTTTGATATCCATTTCTATGGTAAACATCATGGACCTTTTATTTTTTCTTTTAGATTTCATCACAGTCTTTTAGATAGAACCCATAGCAGGAACTTAACCAGAGACAATGATGAATGCTACCTACTGGTTTCATTTCTCTGCTCATGATCAGCTTTCTTACATCTATATCCACAATAGCCTGGAACTTTCCATGTTATTCATTCATTAAAGCAATATATCACAGACATGTCTCATACATATCTGATACAGACAAATCCATAATTGAGGCTCCATCTTCCCGTGTGTCTCTAGTTTGTGACATGTTGACAAAAGCTACCCAGCTCACTCCTTCCCATAAAGAAACCAAGGGGAAATAAGAATAAACAATCAAGACAATAACAACAGAAATAGGAGCTTACTACAAGATGAAAAGTTGGATATAGTTTTTAAAATAATTTATTTTTTAAAAATTATAGAATAATTTCATTATTCCTTTATTGTGTTATCTTCTTCTAAATCCTCCTATGTAACATCTCCCCCTCCTCTTGTTCTCTGTGGATATATATTACACATTTAATAAAAACTGAATATTAGGGGAAGAGCACCCAGTCAAATCCTAGGCAAACAGCTCAGAAAATTCTTAAATCTTGAATACAAAGATAAACAACTGAGTCAGTCACACACACCTTTAATCCCAGCACAGAGAGAGCCTGGAATGGTGACCTTCACCCTTGATCCCATAACTCCAGAGAGAGAAATTCTTCTGCTTCTGTGAGTTTAAGGTTACACGCCTTTAATCCTGGATGGAAGAGGGTATCCGGGAGCTTGTAGAAACTCAGAGAGTACAGAAACTACTGGGAAGAGCAACTGGCAGCCAGGAGAGAGCCAGAGGAAGCTGCAAGACAGCTGAGTGTGAATTGACTGTGGTGTTTCCTCTCTCTGATATTTCAGCCTTCCCCCAATAATTGGCTCTGAGTCTCATTTGTGATACTACAGTTCTCTTTTAAATTTAAGGCTGAAATTTCTGACATTTATAGCAGACACAATATCATGGCAAGATCTCTGGGTTTTGTTTTTTTTTGTTTTTTTGGTTTTTTTGTTTTTGCTTTTACAGTCTTCCTTCCCTTCTTCCATAATGATCCCTGAGCTGAAGACATGATACAAGTGTATCAGTTGGGTCTAGGCTTCCACAACTCTGCATTTTGATCAGTTGTGATATTTCTCTTATGACCTTCATTTACTACAAGAAAAAGTTTCTTCTTGATGAAGGATGAGAACTACGTATATCTGTAGGAATAAGAACAAATGTTTAGAATGTAGTTGAAGATTGTGCTGGTTTAGTCAAGTAGTGGTTGTAAGTTCTTCGCCAAGATTCCTGATTTCATTATTTTTGGGTAGTTGACTAGGTTTCCAGTACCAGACATGACTTCCCTTCTTTTGAGAAAGTCTTATTAAGAGTTATTGGTTACCAACAAGGTATGTATGCAACTACTGTACCCTTAGTATTATCACATGTTAATAATAGAACATGTTAAAAAGTTAAAAAAAATCTACTTACATAGTTCAGTCTCTGAATTCTTCCAGGGTTCTGAGAGCCAAAGCATTTCAGATTTATACAACATTTGCTATACCATATTTGATAGCTTTTAGAATTCCAGGGGCAATATAGGCTTACTACAGTACATGTGAATGTAAATGCACATTCGTTTTGAGTTTCTTTTGGTAGAAACTGAAAACATGTAGGTTTCATTTACTAGGGAGTACACCTTCCTCAGGCCTAAAAATAGTTTAGCTCAATGCAAAAAAATGTATTCCACATTATTCCACCTTAGAAACAGCCTCCACAATAGAATTATAAATCTTTCTTTCTATTTACATATTCAATTCTGCTAACTGGTTGTTATGTTTTTTAAATTGTACATGTCACTATGTGATACAAAGCACTTTTCATTCTAGAGTCCTCCAAGACCTCCAAGAGATAGGAACATCAAAGGTAGTTTCACTTTCTTCAGTTTGGGAATTGTATCTTTGCCATCTCCTTTTACATGTATTTTTTTTTTTTGTTGTTGTTGCCTGATAGGAGTTTATGTGCACTGTAGCCACAGGTTCTGTACAGAGATTCTAATAAGGTGAACTTTGCACTAAGATGTCCCAGTGAGGTTGAGTTATTCCCTTCCTGTCAAGGTCATCCTTTCTGCTCCAGGTGCTAATTTGTGCTGCTCTTGATCCACTCATATTATTGGTAGTGGAGTCCTTGGTATGTGCTCTATTGAAATATTACTAATGTATGAACTGTAACATTAAATTTCTAATCTAATCAATCAAATGGCATATATATGCAGTAGATGCTTGGCTAGTAAAAAGATTAATTGCCATGTGCAATGAAAACTAACTCTCTATAAGGTGAAATATTGCATGTCTTTCACAGAAAGATGGAAACATGAACACTGTGTTAAGCTAATGACTATTTCTGCCATTCAACCATATGGATTGCCTTTAAGACAAACTGCAATGAAGATTAAAGGCATGTAAAATCAACTCTCTATTAAAGCAGTTAGGGCTTTTCTCCAGATTCTACAGGAAAATTATGCAATCTGTTGCAAAACCAGGCGCTTGTCTCCCAGATGGCACAAGAATCTATCTAAGCAAACATTTCATCTAGGTCTGTGTAACAAACCAAGCATTTTTTTTTTATTTTCTCTGCTTCATTATGCATCTGAAGACATTTACAGGGAAAAGACCTTGTAGAGTTGTTGTGGATTTGCATTGTAAAATTTCTCAATATTATGATAATATGCACTTCTGAGAGCAAACCTGAAGTTATAAAGTAAAAGATGATGTGTTTTCTGAGATGTACTTTGACTTTTGTGGTTAGCATATTTTTGTTGTTGTCTTACAAAAGTATTCTGCATGCTTTTGATTTTAAAAAATAAGCCCAAAGTCAATCAGATTGGTAATAATCTCTTTTAAATGATGTAGACATGATTGCATTTTAAGACTTCCATCCACTATGATATATACTATTGGTAATACAGTATATGAATTTAATTCTACTGAAGAAATTATTGACGGTAATATCTTCACACTTAAATAGGTAATAAGAAGTGTTTTTTTTGTTTTATTTATTTGCCTGCCACTTATGACTGTGTCATATTATGACAATGGTGATTATTAGTGTAAGGGCTTCAGCACACAGATAAATCTGTGTTATTTTTAGTATATTCTTCACCAGATTTACTGAATCTTTTTTCTTGCTTCATGACCAGTAATTACTTTTGTTTCTCTCTGGCTTAACTAACTTCAGAAAGATATTTTCTACTACTTGGAAATTAATCAGGGGGATATTTTCTTATAAGACTCCGAAGATGTCCCTATTTCAAATGCACACCACAAGGCTTGACTACAAATATCTTGTTTACATTGAAGAAATACATACTATGATTAAATCATTTATGTCTTAGTCTTTCTAATACTGATACATTTTTTATTTTGTTTTTTGCTTGCTTACTTGGCTGGCTGGGTACAAAATGATGAATCATGAATAATCTTACAAAAGTTCTGACTGGTCTAGCTAATTAATGCTGAACAGCTAAATACATGCAGCCCAAACACACATGTAAATATACAGATTTACATTAAAACATATATGTCATAAATATAAAAAATATTACATATGTACTGATAAAGAGAGAAATTTTCATTTTTTTCCACTGATAAATACACATACTTATAGGTATAAAAATGAATAAGAATTTATATATCAGAACCTTATATAGATCTAAATCCTGCCCATATAATTAATATATATATACAAATACAGTGTATCTATATACACACACATATATGTATTTTTTATATATATGTGTATGAAGGTCATAATTTCAATTCTCTCAAAACAAAACTAAAGAAATCTAAATATTAATTTTTTATAGATTCATATATTTTTCTTTTATCTATGTGACTGCCTGTGTGATTCTTGCAAGGACCAGAAGAAGTTGCCAGTTCCTAGAAGCTAGAGTTATAGATGATTATTAACTATCATGTTGTGGTTGCTAGGATTCCAGACACAGTCCTTTGCAAGAGCAGTCAGTGCTCTTAAATTCTGTGGTGGGTTGAATGAGAATAAGCCTTACATGCTTATATGCTTGACTACTTAGTCTCCAGTTTGTAGAACTGTTAGGAAGAATATGGGGTGTGAAAATACTTGTGGATAGGTTTTGAGATTTCAAAAAAGACTCTTGCCATTCTAAGTATTTCTCTTTGCCTCCTGGTTGTGTTTAATGATGTGAGCTCTTATTTACTACTCTAGTGCCATGTCTGTCTGCCTGCTATCAAGCTCACTGTTGTGATGGCCATTGACTGGAACCATCTGATAGTATAAGCCTATAGTATTATTATTACTGTTGTTGTTATCCATTGTACATATGCATATACATTACTATTGTGCATATACATGTATACATATATGGGTGTGAATGTCACCATAGGTACATGGAACGAAGAAAACAACTTTCAGAAGTTAGTTCCATATTTACCTACCACACTGAAACTGGGGATCAAAACACAGACTTGGTAGCAAATATATTTTTAACCTGTAAGGCCATTTAGACAGCTCTCAATAGTCTTTTAAAATTCAATTAGTTGAGACCATCTGAGGTAACAGAACAAATTACCACAAAAGCAGTGGAAATGTTGACTGATATAAAAAAATATATATATTAGTTTTAATGAAGCAGAAGAGGTGGGAACTACTTTTATATGGTGGTAGAAAATGGACCAGGTGCAAGAATCAAATAAACAAGGGTTGACTAATGTCAGAGAGACTTTCTTATTTTTTTGAGTTTTACTCCTAGATCCCTCAAGTTTCATGGTAGAGACTGGAGAGATGATCAGATTATAGAGAATTTCTGACAAGCAGGATGGCCTCCTAGAAACTAGCCTTTACTAGCTCTTTAGGTAAGAAGGGAAGCAGATTTATATTACTCTACCTTTCATTTGCCTTCCTGTTTTCTTGTGGGAAAGAGTAAAGCAGAGAAATATTTGTGAAGGTTACACAAATCTAAAACCAGTAAAGGCCTGAGACCCAAACATAGGATCACAGAATGGGCCTCTTCACTGCACCACCAGGAAAATAATCTTAGATACTTATAATAGTTGCAATATGAATAACTTTAAAGCTTAGTTTCTAGTTAAGGTAAACTAAACATATCAATGGAGACAAAGAAAATGAAGAAAATTTCAGCCCCTACATCTGCCACTGATGCACTAAAAAAATCAACATAATCTCATAGTAAAGACAAACTTCTATTTCTTTTAATGAATAAATGTAGCAGGAAATCAGGAACTATATATGTGAATTATCGCGTCAGAGGACTGGAGACGAGCGGGGCGTGGTTAACTGGAAAGGATTCTGGAAGTAGACCTTCGAGGGAGAGGACCAGGACAGGAAGCCGGCATTCTCTTGAGAGAGTTCCCGACCCGGTGCACAGTTCGGGCCAGTGGAGCGGGAGTTCGGACGTACAGTGTGGGGATGAGGAGTTTTCCTTAGAAACGCTCTGTTGTGCTGCAACCTTATCCTTTCATTTTCTCTTAAAACCGTCTCTGTTTTGTAAGTGATTTTCACAAAATAAACCCCATTTAAAACATATCTCACGGTGGGTTTTTACTGAGATAAATAAATCATTATTAGATATCAGTATCAACAATAGAATTCAAACAAGATAAAAGGCTAGAAAATTATAAGAATGTCCAGAAGAAGAATTTACTATAACTGTGACCAATATACTTATATTGCAAATGAAAAATAATAGATAACTTACAAAAAAAATTAGTGATGCAAAGAAAAAGATTGAAATGCTAAGAAAACATATAAACAGAAAATGCTAGATACAGTAAGAACATTCCAATATGTAAGGTAAATTACATAGAAAGGCAAAAAAAGAGAAAAATTTAAGAATGATGTAATTATGGGTTACTTAAAAAAAATTTAAGATGTAAGAACACCAGAAAGAATTAAAGAGTGGATGTAATAAAATGGCTAAAGTAACAATTAGTTAGCATATCTTCAAATAAATGACTAAAAACAGATCCTGAAATCTAGAAACTCACAGAACATTTGTGACAAAATATATAAAATACATAACTTGATATATTAAATTCAAGCTGTAGAAATCAAAGGCAAATTGAGATCTTAAAAAATTTTCATTTAGGTTTTCTTGTGGAGCAGATCTCATAGAATGAACACATGTTTCAAAAGAGATCTATTACCCTGGCTGATGTGATTTGGGTTTTGGGTTATGTAGTACAGCAATGGCAAAGTACAAGATTGGCTGGCTGAAAACTGCATCCACAGGTCGGAGCACCTCAGCAAAATCAGTCTGGTACAGAAGGCCTGGAGGATTCATGGAAAGCCTTAGAGACCCACCCAGACTTATGTGTTAGTTGATTCATTTTTAAATACAGTGACAAGAAGTGTATCACACTTTTCAAACTTCTAGCAAGAAGGAAGCAGGTGCAACTGAGTAACTAATTTAGGCTTATAACTTTGGCTTTTGATCCCAGTTACTTCTGGAAAGTAAAGAAGCAAAACATTTCTTCAAGATAAAGACAAAGAATATGTCAGACAAAGAAAAGCTTCACTAGAAGTGTTAAAATTATTTCTTCTAAAATAAGTCATGTTTGCCAAACAAGAAATCATTCTAAACTCCCTGCAGTTAAGGGTTTATAAGGATAGAAAAATAATTTCAACATTGGCATACTACTACTATAATGCCCATGTTCCTGTATACAATATAAACCTGTAAATAACTCATGTGAAATTACCCCACCCTCTCCCCCCAGAAAGTAGGAGGAAAAGACTAGTTGGGAGACAAGAAGAAATCAGTGGGAGGAGAAGGGTGACAAGAGACAGTAGCAGGAGATGAATATTGTAGAAATACATTACATAAATATATGACAATGTCATAATGAAACACACTATTATGTTTAATTAATAAGGCCTAATAGAGTATTAAATAATATTAAGGAAAGTTTCATAGAAGGGATTATGCTAAAAAATCTTTATAGTTCTTATTTTTATCTGCTTTATAGACAACTATTTTAAGCAACAGTGTTGTCACTTAACAGAAATAAGTTAACTGGATGGTAGCCATGTTCCAAGGAATGACTAGGAAGACATTCAGCCCTCTGCAAATTGTGAAGTAGTTTAGTACAGCTTGAAAGTGGCTTGTACTCACTGTGTTTTTGCATCACAGATACTAAAACAAACATTGTTCCCCTTTAAAAAGAAATATAATTCCTAAGAGTGAAATTTCAATTGTATAAAAAACATGTTGCATAGGAGAAAAGGCAGAAATAGATCTACTTTGCAAAAAGAAATAAGAGCAAATGTATCAGAGAAAGTTTGCAGACATGATAGAAGTTAATATAAGAATGTTACTGAACATTTCAGTGTAGACAAGCTTGACTCATTAGCGTATCCACATATGAGTGGATGAAGAAATCAGGTCATACTTACACCTTATTATTCCAGCAATTTGAAGAAAAAAATATCATTTGTGGGAATATGAATGGAACTGGAGGTCCTCGTTTCATTTTAATTTCTTCCCAGGAATTCATGTGAGGTTTCTTTTAATTGTTTGAAATTTTCATTTATGTAAATAGTATATTTTAATCATTTCCACACCCCATTCCTTTCCTCTCAATCCTTTCCAGTCTCTCACACCACTTTACTTTATAACTTCATGTGCTCCTTATTTTAAACCCTGTATCTAGTTAGGCTGACTATGTTTGCTTGAATTCAGGGATATCTACTAGAACATGGGTAGATTCTGATGTACATCTCTGAAAAAAGCCTGGATTTTCCTTCCTACAGCATCCACCAATAACTAGAAGTGTTTCAGCTTTATGTGGAACTTGATGAATTCTAACCCTGTCTCTGCTAGGATTTTTTCCTGACTTAATCTTGCACAATCCTTGCTCATGTAGATCTAGCTACTGCAGGTTCATGTATGCAATGGGCCTGCCATGTCTCAAGAACCCTGTTTCTCTGCATTCCTGAAGCTATTTCTATCTCTGCTCATTTTCTTTCAAAAACCCATAGCTGTCTTTGTCACTGTAATAAAATACCATAAATAATTAACTCACAAAGAGGAATGATTTGTTGGAACTTTGATTTTTGGAGGGTTGAGAGTGAGCCTGTGATACATATTCTAATTGAAAATGGCAGTTTGTGGGTAAACAAGAAATTGCTCACCTCCTGAGTCAGAAAGCAAAATATTTAGAAAAGGGCCAGAGTCCCCTAATTGGCTTTCATGCATGCTTCATAGAAGTATCACCAGCCACATCTCCTCCAGATCCCATTAGCAGGGCACTAAATACTTATTGCACAGACTTTTAGAAGGCTTTCTGGGTCCAAATTGTAGCAGCTCAGATTTAAAGTGAAGGGCTAGTTTCTCACTGAGTTTCAGGTGAGATGAAAAATGGTAAAGTCTCTTTGACTATAGAAGTTTCTTACCAAATTAAATAATCTTTTACAATATGATTTTATGAAGCAGTTATGCACCTTCATATTTATATACAATAATTGTAAACGTATTCACCCAAAACTTGTGAATGTAAATATTTATAACAATGTTATAATTGTCAAAAATGGGAACAACTAAGATGCCCTTTAAAAGGTGAATGGAAGGATGAGTATGACACATTGATAAAATACAATAACATTTACTATTCATGAGAAAAATGTTAGCAAGTCAAAAAGAGACAATATTGAAGCTTCAGAGCACATTGTATAATGCAAAATTAGTTTAGAAGGGCTTATATAGCTGTATAACATTTTTAGAAAGACTAGACAAAAGAGACAATAAGGAGAAATCAGTGGATGCCACAGCCTTGAGGTGAAGTGTGGAGGGGTGAATCAGAAAATCATAGAGAACATAAAACCACTATATAAAACTGATACAATGACTAGAGGTCATGTGCACATGTCCTAACCTCTGGTAAGGTACAACACAGAATGTTCAGCACAAGCTAAGGATTTAAATAGCAAGAAGAATGTATCAACACCAGCCTCTTAATCATAGTGAGAACATTGCACTGGGGCAGGATGCTAATAGCAGAGCAGGAGAAATCATTCAATAGTGAAGGACAGGCTGGTATATAGAGAACTCTTTTGTTATGTCTTCAATTGTTCCATAATTCTAATACTGTACTGAAAAAAATCCAATCTATCAATTATTAAAATATTAACATTCAATATGTTGACATTCCAGTTGCATCACAGTCTAAATAATGAAAAGTTTTAGTCACAGTTTTACTCTTCACCTCAGATAATCCTCTATCAAACAAATGGATTCCACACTGCAAAATCAGCAAGTAAAACGTCTTTCTTTTTCACCCCACATTTTAAAAGTTCTGAAATTATAATGAAATGCTAGCATTACTATTGGCTCCTCTACTCATCTTAACTCTCTCATTTAAATTTTTATTCATTTTTTACTTTTATTGAAAGTAGATTTTTTCCTCAATAATATATCTTCATTATGGTTTTCCTTTCTTCTACTCCCCTAAGTTCTTCCCCACCTTTCCTAACATCCAGATCCACTCCTTTCTGTCTCTTATTAGAAAACACAAACTTCTAAAGGATTAAAATACAATATAATATAAAAGTACAACAAAAAGTAACTCATAAGAGTAGGAGAAACCAAATAGGCAGGAGGAAAAGAGTGAAAGAAAAGGCACAAAAAACATATATAGATGTAGAGACCCACTTGTTCATACACTCACTCTGGAATTCCATAAAAACACTAAGTTGAAAGCCTTTATTATTATTATTGTTATTATTATTATTATTACTACTGTTGTTGTTGTCAATAACAAAGCCCCAATTTTATTTCTCAGGGCCTCTATATACCAAAAGCCAGGGGAGGCAAAAAGATCGACCCCTCTTTTGAATACCTTTCAATAAGACAGGGCAGGAATGATGGAATTCATGTTCCTACGACTTGTAATTGGATGATTGAAAAGGCAAACTAAGACAGACACAGTCATCTGAGGACTTCAGGGGAAGGTTTAAAAAAGTATAAAGAAGTGGAAATTTGTTCAAGCCCACAAAGATTCCAGTTTTTGGCTTGTTTTCCTCTTCACTCAAGTTCAGAAAGTTCAAATTTTGTTTTGGTGTTTGGACAAAGGCATGGTCAACAAGATGTCTTGCTTCCTAAGTCATCTTGGGATGTTTTGCTGTAAGGTATGCCTACTAGATGTTTTGTAAAAGCCATACTATTTACACAAAGAAACTAAAGGGTTAAAATAGAAAAAATATAAATGAAATACAATAAAGTAAAGATATAAATTTTTTTAAAAAAGCCTTGAGTGGACATTATGAGGCAATGAATCTCTAAAAATGCCACTGAATTTATATTCTTTTGGACATCTATTGCCCAGCATGCATCCTGTAAACAAGGAAATGGGATAGGAAGAATTTGGGGGGAGACTGGATAAAGGGAAGGGTTGGGGAACTGTGGTGGGTACATTAAATAAAAATAGAAAAATGTAATTATTACATAAAAAAGAGTAACTTGTTTCTGACTCCTCTGGCTCCTAGAATTCTTCCTTTTCTTCAGTAGGATCCTCAGAGCTCTATCTAATGTTTGGCTCTTGTCTCTACATCTGTTTTCTTCAGTTACTGGATGAAGGCTCTATAATGAGAGTTGTTGTATTCAACAACAAGAAGAGGGCCAGTTCAGGCTATGTATTCACTATTGTTAGGGGGTTTTGCTGGTTTTATCCTTGGAGATTAATGGGAGTTTTTCCTATGCTATGTTTCCACCAGATCACAAAGTAATCTCTCTCAGTACTCTCCCTCTCCATCCACCCCTTAACTCAGTCCCTCAAGTTCCCATCCCCACCTGCCCCCAGTGCACCCAGGAGATCTCTTCTATTTACCCTTTCCATTTGTCTCCTCTTAGACCCTCCTTGTTCTGTGGCCTCTCTGTGTCTGTGGGTTACAGTCAAATTATTCATTATTTTACAGCTAATATTCACTTATGAGTGAATACAACCATGTTTGTTCTCTTGCATCTGGTTTATCTCACTAAGGATGTTTTTTTTTTTTCCCTAGTTCCATCCAAACATAAAATCCACATAAAGAACTAATGTGGCTCATAGGAACTAATAGAATCTGGACCAACAAGCAAAGAGTGAACCTACATGGAACAGATATAGGTGCTCTACATATGTGTGACAGACTTTTAAGTGAGAGGAAGAGATAAGTTCAGAAAGTGTTCTCTTGTCATTTGTTTGCTGGCATAGAATGCAAGGCTGTCATATAGCAGGAAATGGAGAACCAAGGAAGTACCAAGTGCCATGATTAAGGCTATGTATTCAGATGACATAAACATAGTTTTAGGTTTGTAATGTGAAATATCTTGGAGAAGACTATAAAACAATAAGGATAAATGGCTGCTTCCTAGAGAATGAAACATCGGAACCTGACAACCAAAAGTGTTCACAAGGAAGGCCTTGGCATTCCTGAAGTTTACCTGGCTGCAAAATCCAGTAAGAACCATCCAGAGGAAATGGAAACCAGGAAGAATTCATGATAGTTGGGACGCCTGTGCCCTGTCTCAGTAAAGCAGAAAGATAGCTCTCCATAGTACTTTGGAGGGGGGCATTGTGATTGGTTGAGGGTGCTTTTAATTAACAGAACAGGGACTGACAAGAGGATGGTCTGGTAAAGTAAAGACAGGAAAGAATTGAATTATGATGTCTTTTTCTGTGCAAAGGTATTTTCCAATTTATCATCTATCAGGTTCTGAGTATCTTGATTTATGTTTAGGTCTTTGAACCAGTTATAGTTGTGTCTTGTGTAGGGTGATAGATATGGATCTATTTTCTTTTCTACATGGAAGTCTGCATCCAGACTAAATGTAGAAGATGCTGTCTTTTCTTCACAATATATTTATAATTTTTTTTAAAAAAGGTCACATGTTCATAGGTGTGTAGGTTTATGTCTGGATTTTCTTTTCTTTTACAGTGATCAACATGTCTGTTTTTGTGCCAACATCATGCTATTTTTATTACTATAGTTCGGTAGCATTACTTAAAAATGGGGATAGTAATGTCTCTAGAAGTTCTTTTATTATTCACAATTGATATATCTCTAAATCTTTTGGGGTACTACTTTTTCTTTTTGCTCAGAGATTTCGGCTGTGCTGTCAAGTAACTAATAAGATATTTCCATATTTTACTTTACTTTTTATGTAGGCCCTCAGTGCTATGAACTGTAGAGAGCTATCTGGTTTCTACTGACTGACTGACTAACTCATTTATTTACTAACTCTTACTACCAACTACTACTACTCTACTACTCTACTCTATTAACTGGGGGGAAGCCTGCTCTTAGCTAAATATCTTCAGGGCATCTAATCTAAGATAGCCATGTGGGCATCACCAATAGGTTCAGATACGCGGAAGCAAGCCAGATCCTTGGCCTAGCCAAATATGGAGTTGTTTACTAGGGAGAGTGTTTAAGGCCAGCGCCATTTTGGCTGTACGCAGCTCTCTACAGTTAATGGTGTGGCTGATGTTAATGGTGTGACTGTATGTAGCTCTCTACAAGGAACTTGCTCCTTCAATCCACCTTCAACATATTGAATTATTTAGGTATTTTGTTTATTTATTTTTATTCAATTATAGAAAGGTTTTAAATCCTGTCTTTTTTTTATTCAATAGAGTTTAGTTTCCATGAGTTTGTAAGCTTTTTGTTGTTGAGGATATCTAGTTTTGATTTGTGGTGGTTTAATAGAACATAGGGAGTTGTTTCTATTTTCTTATATCTGTTCAGAATACACTTATGCCTGAGTATGTGGTAAACTTTGAGGAAAGTCCATAAGGCACAGGTAAGAAGAAATATTATTTTGTGTTATTGTGACATATTCTTTAAATGTCTATAAAGAGGTTCATTTGGGCAGGGGCCATGCTAATCTTCTCTGTATCATTTCAATTTTAGTATATGTGTTGCCAAAGTGAACAATAGCATGGGATCTGAAGCACCTTGGACTGGCACCTTGGTGCCCACTCCCTCCAAAGGAACACCTGACCCAGTCTTGATGTTGGGATGAGGAAAACGAATCTGCCTTGAGTGGATGCTTAACTAAGCAACCTTGGGTTCAGATTTGGGATTCTTGTTTTAAAAAGAAAGAAAGGAGAAATTTGGAATAATACTGTGAATATTTTTTTTCTTTGTTCATTGGCCAGAAGACAGGCAGGAAGTAGAGGCTGAGAAACAAGACTAGCAGAATTCTGCATACAGGAAGAGCAGAAAGAGAAGCCAAACAGATGCAGAGGAAGTAAGCCCTGAATGCTGCACTGAAGAAAAGATACCAAGTCATGTGGCTTAAACATGGATACGAATTGTAATTTAAGAATAAGAGTTAGCAAGAGATAAATCTGAGTCATAGATCAAACAGTATATAATTAATATAAGCCTTTTAGTGATTATTTGAGACTAAATGGTCTTGGGACTGTCTAGGAGGGACAGAGAAACTTCCAACTACAGTCCTAGATGGGTTTTTTTTGTGTGTGTGTGGTTTTACACTGATGCTTGTCTAGACATCTGGCCTTGGTTTATCTTCTCTGGTTCTTAGGAGAGTGTGATGGCTGTTTGTTGCCTATAGAGAATTCTTCTGTGATCCTGAAGGGTGTGACCACTGGAGGTTCCATGTAAAAGATGTTTCTATGTATTAGAAATTGACACTTAAGGATAGGAATGTTCTAAAAGTGGGTGAGATAGTCCACAGAATGAAGCAAACAAGATGTTTCATCAGGATCTGCTTATTCCACTAGGAAAGGTGAAAGAAATTGATGAGAGACCACAGCAGGTAATCTACTAAGAATGAGACCAGCATATAGAATGTTCTTCAGAGATAGAGACTGTAGATATGAAGCTTGCCTACCTGCTTAATGACCCACTTCTTACCCTATAGGATGGGCTTCCCAGGGAAGGGTTGTTGTATTCAGGGGCTGGAGTAAAGCCATTAGGGGTAGGAAGGTAATTTGGAGGAAAGAACCTGTTTGATACACTGGGAAAGGGAGGAAGGAAGGAGTGAGAGGTTTGATGTTGAGCCTGAGGTGAGACAAGGAAATAGGTTTAGATAAAAAGAAAAAGTTGAGTATCTGCAGTCATGCTGCATACTACCTTGCGAGGAGTGTCTTGTAGGCTTCTAGGGAATGCCTGCTGTAGTTGGGAACTGGGATAATATGATAAGAAGAAGAAAGAAAGTTTGGAGGTGAGGATTTTTATGACCTACACCTATAGGAGGTGGGGTAAGACAAAAGGGAGGATGCAGCATGTTGTCTACTAGAGAGCAAGAGGTGAGACTAGAGGATTGGTTTGTAGAAGACTAGAGAAAGTAGAGATCTGAAGTTAGCACACCTGCTTCCCCATTTGGAGTACTCCAACACTTTTAAAAAGTAAGGTAAAACAGAAAGTTCTTTCAATCCTGACTTTACAATTCTGTACAAAATCCATTTGAATTAAATGTATGTCTCAATACAGATTTTATTATTATTGAACACATAATTTTGTATATTGATTTATTTATTTAATACATGTTTATTCTTTATGAATAATATTTCTTTATTCTTTGAGGAATGCATCACTTCTTGGATAAGGAGTTCATGGTGATGTAACATGCTTATAACCAGATTACTAAGTGTGTGTGTGTGTGTGTGTGTGTGTGTGTGTGAAAGAGAGAGAGAGAGAGAGAGAGAGAGAGAGAGAGTATACAGGGTCCAGAAGACAGTATCAGATCCCCTGAACTGACAGTTGTGATTCACCCATTTTAAGTTCAAGAATCTGAACTTGAGTGCTTCAAAAGAGCAGCAAAGGAGGATGTAAGTGTAACCACTGAGCCATCTATTTACTTCTTGTCTTATACCTTCAGAAAAACAGTTGTTTTAAAGAATACATAATAACCCAAGCATTAAAGCACATACACACTCTATTCATCCTGTCTATTTTACATAATATGCAAGCAAGAAAGAATGCAGATATGAATGTCCTCAAAAGTAGAGTTGTTAAAAACCTGTAAAAGGAGACTTCAGTAAATAAATGCCAACTAATTATCAGACTTTTTCAATAAAAAGATACACATTTGAGGTAAGCCAGACTATTAATGACCCTATGAATACTGTTAGTTGCAACTGTTGTGATAGAATGGAAAGGGATCTGGGAAATTCTCATTAGGAGTCTATAGCTACTTAATTACATTAGATAAGAGTTGAGAGATAACCATTTAATTACAATAGGTTAGCCTACAGAAAAAAAAGGAATTTATCTCTAAAACAGAGGTGGTAAAATCAGAAGGCTGTCAGCACAAATGTAATCCTTCTTTTCAATGTTCAAAAGTAATCTGTGATTCTTTACTCAAGTTCTTCTCCTGATGTTATAGATGGAGCTACTAACTGATTGTGTTTGGATTATTCTCTCACAATAGACATATATTTCACTTTTAAACTCTATAACTAAAGCAAGTCCAATTTCTGATCATCTATCTGATAAAATTAAGGCAGAGGTATTTAAAAATTAATGAGGTAATGGATGCAGGGAACCAGTTCTAGGAGAATTTGTAAAAAGTCACAATAAATATTTTATGGTTAGTTAGCGCTGTGTTGCTTTAATTTTCTTTAGTTCTTATTATCAGCAATCTAAACTCTTCTTTAGCATATTTCAGTATACAGACTCTTAGAACTTTATATGAGATAATGTGTTGATATGATACATATTTAATAAAACCTGGAGTATCAAGAGATCGACCCATAGTCAAACTTGGCAATGGTAGCTCCAGGAATTATAAATCACTGGTAATTCTGTATATCTGTGAGTACAAGGCCAAACAGCTGGGATTCAATGGCACACACCTTTAATACCAGCACAGGGAAAGCCAGGAGTGGTGACCTATGCCTTTAATCCCGTAACTCCAAACACAGAGTTCTTTCAGTGTTTCTGTGAGTTCAAGGCTGACTACCAAAAAGAGTAGCTCAGACCTTTAATCTTAACCTGGATGGGATACAGCTGGGTGAAGAGGGTATTTAAGACAGGCTTGGGAAAAATAGCAGCAATGAGAAGTGACCAGGAGCGAGGCTGAGGAAGCTGGAAGACAGCTGGGTGATATTTGACAGCAATGTTTCCTCTCTCTGATATTTCAGTATTTCCCCCATATCTGGCTCTGAGTTTCTTTTGTTTGAACCAGAATTAATGCAACAAGATAAAATATATTATCTGCTATCTTACAGAAACTTCAAAAACTGATTTTAAAGTGCTTTGAATTTTTTTCAAGTTTTTGAAGTTTTAAACTTTCTTTTTGGTATATTTATCATCCTGTATAGACATGTCTCTTTGTTTTAATCCTTCTTTAGGTTTAATACATTAGCATCTCATAAAAGAGAAGAAAATGCTATGTGTCAGTTTTCTATGACTACAATTCCAGAGCCCTGTGGTGATGAGCCATGTTACCTATAAACGCTTAAACTCCACGACCTTATGTTTGTTAATTTATTTTTGTTGTTTCTATATTCGCTTTGACTATTTTTTGTGACATGTGTTAAGTACAAGATTTACTTGTGTGAAGTTTGTTCTTTTTTAAAATTTATTATTTTAGGTTAGAACACATAGTGATGGGCTTCATGATAGCACATTTACACATATAATTTTAAATTACTTTCCATTGCTTTCATGTTAGCAAGTAAAGTAGTGAAACTATTATACTTTTATACGTTTACTATTACATTTCTCTCTATATAAGCCATTCTTTTTCTCATTTGTACTCTCTGCCACCTTTTCCTATGTCCCACTCACATCCTTTTCTGGTTTCTTTCCCTTCCCCAGAGCATCTTCCACTTTTATTTATTTCACACATATTTCATTGCTCTCTCTTTTCTTCTGCTCCTTTTTACCTTTTAATAACTCTTCCTTTGAGTGAACTTTATTATTTAATGATGATTTTTAATTTAAATCCTCAGACATGTGTTAAACCCATGAGTTTAAGTTTTTCTTAGGTCTTCTTAAAAATGACTCATTCTTTAACTCAATTTTTATTTGCAGTATATCCTTATTGTGCTTCATAATTCAAGAATGTGCTCAACATATTTTTTTCTTTGAATGTTTTTGAAGATTTTCTTGTAAAAGGCACAGTAATACACACCCATATCTTACTCTTTTTATATTTTTGAGCCTGAGGCAGAAGGTTTGTGAGGTTAAGTCCAATCCTGACTATAGAGTGAGAACCTGTGTCAAAATCTGAAAACTTTAAAAGGCAAGACAAGTATTTTAGAGCCTAGATACATAAAATCTCTGTTAAGTACACACTCTGCATTTATAGAGGAAAAGTAACAATAAATAACAGTAAAAAGATAAAAACAAATAACCCCTGCGGTTTGGTTCCCAAAATTTAATTTGCTGACACCACTGAGTTATATGTATGGATGTAGCACAGTATACAAATATACAACATGAAACAGTTTTGAAAAATAATTTAGTGTAGAGCTCCCCTTTATTCAACCTTTACTCATGTAATAGTACTAATTACTCCTCTCTGTTCCTATGAATGATATAGGTATATTTGTTAAAAAAACCAAAACTGATATCTTTTGAAATACAAACTCTATCTATAAAAGAAAACAGGAAGAAAAGAAACAATTGACGTTAAATAGTTTAATATTCCAAAAAATATTCAGAGAAATAGTAATTTTTTCTTTTTCTTTTCATGTGTATGTGCATATCTTTGGGGGTGTATGTGTTTTGTACTTGTAAAGACATACACATATGCATGTGAGGCTCAAATTTGAATTGGAAAATTGCTCCATTGTTCTTTGATTTTGTCTTTGAAGTGTGGTCTCTCAATCAAATCCAAAGTGTTCTGGTTAAAGCTACTCTTGCTAACAATCTTGCTCCCAGGACAACTTCTAAACACTAAAATTACAGGTGGTTACCATGTCCACGGGGCAATTTTTTTGGACCCTCAAGGTCCAATTCAGTTCAGTTCCTTTGCATAATTGGCAAGCATTTGAAATGCTGAACTGTCTTAGTAACCCATGATTGATTGTTATGGTAAATTCTATTCTAAAAATGGGGATTTCTTCTAATTAATTCCAAAATTTGATTCTAAGCTTTATTTAGATTTTACTCATGTTTCTAAAAGTCTTTAAACCTTCTTACAACTAGACAAGAATTAAAATGTCATCATTCCAATTTATAGATGAAGAAATTGACATATGGAAAAATAACCCACATGCCTCTGGCTTTTTAACAATCATGCATCCATTTGTATAGAAACCATGGATGTAAGAAGATATCACATCCATTGATACAAAGTTTTCATTTCTAGTGAGATCAGATGTACTTACTCTCTTATTTGTAATATGGTTCCTACTAGCCAAGATTTCTTAAATACATTAAGTTTATACTTTAAACACATTATACTAAATACATTAAATCTTAAGTATAATAAACTTATTTATCTACATGTAAGTTATTGATATGTTCCCTAAATAGTATATTTTTATTTGAAGAGGGTATTTACTGTTAGCCATAAGAAAATTTAGTTATTTTAGTGTCTATTCTGACCAGAACATCCATATACATTTCAGAAGATTTGGGACCAATTGTGGGCTCTACCCATAGAAACAAGTAGTTCATACTTAATAATTTGTGGATCTTATGAATAGATCCCTGTTCATATTATACTCACAAAGACTGTTTACAGCTTCTAAGTCCCCTGGATTCATAATTGAATTTGAACATTACCAGGTTCTAGGAGACTTCACTGTCACTACACACTCACTTCAAATTAAGAGCCAAGACCATGGATCAACTTCAGTTCCTGCTAGACTTCTTTAGACTCTTCAACTAATCTTGAAGAATTCCATACATGTATATAATGCATTTTTATTCACTCAACCAACTGCCTTACACTTAACCCCAACATAACCTCACTCTCTCTTTCATTTATAACATATTGAGGTCAGCTAGTGATATGTTAGTAAGGGCACATTACCAGGAATCACACTTGAAGAAAATTACCTTTCCTTCCCTTAACAGCTGTCAATTGCCAATAGTTCTCTGCTGTAAGTGTAGCGTTCTGAACTTCCCATACGTTTGCGGTAGAATTTTGATTGGATTGATCTTATTCAGATCTTGTGTGCATAGCCAGTGTCATTGTGAGTTTGTAAGTGCAGTGGTCCTGTCATGTCCAAAACAAACTCTTTCTCAGCAATCCTTTTTTGAATTTCTTTTATTATCAAGGAAAAGAATGATGAAACAAATTATAAAATATTTATTCTCAAATATAGTGATTTAAAGTTTCTTTTTTGAAAGTAGGTATTTCTATATTTCTCCTGACAGAACTTTATCACAAAGAATATTATTATTATATATTCAAATCCACAGAGAAGGAGGACATATATCAAGAAATTTATTTGTATCAAATTATGTCAAGCTCTGAGTTTCTTCCTCTTTCTTATATGAGCTTGACATCCTCATCATCTTTTCTACCACCTGTTGAATTTTAAGAAGTAAGAAAATAATAAAAAGTAATAAAATAATTTAATGCTGATAAATTCAAGATAACTTGTTTAGTGCCTGATTAGTATATGAATAATCAAAAAACAAGATAGAAGAAGATACAGTAAAATAGATGATGATAAAGTCTACATCAAGATTATCTAATTACAAATGGTTAGGCCTACATACACACACATATGTATATATATATATATATGTATATATGTTCATTTAGTGTTGCTTACATGAGTACATACACAAACACATATATACTCATCTAAGCAACATCAAATAAACTCAGAAAGATGTATTTATGTATGCAAATATATATACATACATATAAAAGGGTGTTTGTGCCTATACGTGTGTGACAATAAAAAAAGAAAAGTCTAATAATTCAGACAGAGTAGGGAGAAATGAGAGTAATTGGATCAAGCGAAGAAAGAATAAAAATGAAATAAAGACAGGGCTCACACAGAAAGCTCAAAAACATCAATAAAAAGCAAGATTTTAAGCATTGACAGCTATGGTCTAAAAAGCCAAAAAAATCAACATGATGCATGAATGAAAAAAATTAGTGGGAAACCAACCTCAACGTATGAAGAAGCTGGACACAAACCTTAGGAATAAACTACATAGTGATACTAAAAATTACATTACAAAGTGGTGATAGGGTATGGGTGAGATAGAATTTTACATATTGCAATTATATGCCAGAAAGGATACTGAAATAATTAAGTGTTTAAAATCCCTCAGTAGCAAAATAAATAGTTTCCTTAGAACTATAGATCTTCAACGCAAAGACAGACTATTGATACTTTATTACTAGATTGCTTTCTATAAAAAATCAATTATTTAATTAAGATATTAGAAACTGGGAATAACACTGATGCAAATGTTATTGAATAAATTTATTCTTTATTTATTGTGTTGACACAATTAAGACACAATAAATTCTAAATGTTGAAGTTAGAATTTAAAAATTGTCAAACTGTTCATCCACTCTGGTCGAAGAGGCAAAGGGGAGAAAAGAGATATATAATTTCATAGTTCATTGACATAATGAATATTATTAACTTAATTAGTTATTATTAAAATAACACTTCATACTAGGAAGACAAATGACTGTCTGGGAGCATGAGGCTATTAAATTTCACCTAACATGTTTCCATGAATTTAAGACATAACAAATCTTCAAGTTAAGAATTCCTGCACAATTATTTCCCAAGCGCACATTGATTTTAAAAGAATACTGCCCTTGGACTTTTATTCTAAAAAGACCTATTACTAAATCACATAGCGATGACTGTATAAAAATGAAGTCATTAAAGTGAGTTTAGACATATTTCACTTATCTCTGACTACTAAATAAAGGAGTAGTTGGCTTAATGCTTATTTCTGACTTAGATGAATGTCTGTGAAAGAAGAAAGTGCAATTCCCACAGGAGTCACAGACATGAAGTGGAACAGCTTGTCATACAAAAGGACATCTTGGTTATTCTTACATGACTTAAAAAAAATCTTCAAATATTTAATCTAATAATAAATGATGGATTCTGATAGATAGTTCAGCAGGTAAATGTGTGGTGCCAAGTCTGATGTCCAAAGTTTGATCCCCAGGGCCCACATAATAGTAGAGAGAACTAAGACCTGAAAATCATCCACTGATCTCCACACCAATACGAGTGGGCACACACATGCATGTGCACACATACACACACCCCATATATGTTAAAAATGCTGACAAGTTTATAAATAAATGAAAAGATTCAAAATAAATGTAAGTTATGTTTTCTTTTGAACTTAAGAAAGATTTATTATATTTGATGTATGCAGATTGAGCCAATTCTGTGTCTTCTGTAATTCCAAAACATAAAATTCTCAGCTGGCTAGTGGCACATGCCTTTAGTCCCAGCACTCAGAAGAGAAAGCCAAGCAGATCTCCATGCATTTGAGACTAGCATGGTCTACATAGTGAGTTCCAGGAGAGTCAGAGCTGCAGAATGAGACTTAGTCTCAAAAAGAAAAAATTAAAGCTCATAAAAAAGTAAAACTCATAAATACATTGTAAAACTTCTATAAATTCTTGAAGGATGCCAACCACATGCAGTTCATATAAAGATACTGATAGTATTCCATCTATTATGCCTTTCTGTGGGGCAGGAGGGGGAAGGGAGTTTGAACAAGGGTATACGTGGATAAAAAATATGACTTTATTCATAAAAAAAGAAAAAGTGATAGACTCCTTGTTTCTTCATCTTTTGGAAAAGAGAAAACATATTTGGAGACTGACAGTTTGCTCTTTTGTTTAAATCCAACAATGGCCAGGGACCATCATTGCAAAGATGAACAGCTGCAAGTTTCCTTTTGATGATGAGGTTGATTTTCACTGAACCTTAGTGCCCTTAGGTACTAGGATCTATGTGATTCAATATATGTGACCCATTTTTATCAGTAAGCCAAAACTTCAGATAGCTCTATTGCACACATTTTCTATTGAAACAACATATAATTCTAGCAACACACATGATTAAAGAAAATTGAAAGCATATTTTGAAGACTCATTTCCACTCTGATTTCTATTCTACCTTTGAACCTTTTTCTCCTTTTAATCCTAGGATTAAATCAGGGGATATAGAGATTCTTCACCTTTCATTGTGTTTCTTCAAAGAGTTTCCACAATATCTGTAGATAAAATGGAAAACACAAGAATAATTCTGAGTGATCTATAACTGCTTTTATTTCTAATATAGAAATAGTTACATATTGTAAGATGTATTTTCCTAGTTTAATATACTGGCATATCATATTTCTACAGAAAGACACATTAATTGCCTGAGAGTAGAAGTACAATTACTCAGGAGACAAAGCTTTTATTGCCTAGCTAAATAAAAAAATTACAGACAGACTATTTACTGAAGGCCATGTTCATGAGTAATATGGCCAGAAATTATCTAAAAGTATTAGACAGTGTTATTGCTTAAAAATAATTTTTATTTTGTGTATTAAATATTTAAATTGTTTTGCTTTAATGTGATAGTCTTACATTTTATACAACATAAATAAAATAAAATTGTCTTTGTAATAGCAACTTACTATTTTTTTTTCTTTTCTTCTTCTCCTTTTTGTGGTGCTATTCAGGATCCAAACCAGGAGTTGCATATACCAGATAAACATTCTATCACTGATCAAATTCATTACAGAGAGAGAGAGAAAGAGAGAGACTCAATTTACTGTAGTATGTATTTAATATAATAAGAAAACTATTTCTCCAAATTTTTAACTTTTTGAAATATTGTTCTTTCAGCTGCACTGTTGAAGTAGTAAGACAAACCAATTCTCTACAACTGCCTACTTACCCAACCTGTGTGTTCCTTCTAGGTGAATTATGTTGACTATAAACAGTAATTATGTAACAAAGTTACCACTGTTTCCTAATAATGGTGATAAACATTTCATACCCAAACCTATCTATCCCCTCATATGTACAATCTGTAAATCACTGATTTTCTCCTGTATTGTAATTTCGCATCAATATTCTTATGAGTTGCTTCTTAAAAAGCACTAACAAAAAGCAAACAAATGCAAAATGACAAGTTTAAATATAAGAATCAAAGAAATATTGCATTGGACTTATACATTTGTTTAACTGAGTGAATCATTTTTATCTTATATTATGCCAGATTTGCAACATTCAAGAAATTCTAGTTTTTGAAATAAAATAAAAGTGTATACGTTTGTGTGTTTGTTTGTTATCTGTGGACAGGTTCTCACATAGGTCCAAAGAGGGGACATTGGATCCTTAGAACTAATTGAGATCTTCCTGACATGGGTGCTATGATCTGATTTTAGGTGCTCTTATAGAACAGTAGCCACTATAAAATGTTGAAAAATCACCTCAGCCTCAAATTCAAGAAAGTTAATGGATACTAAAAAAATATTAACACAAACAAACAAGTACTATGAGATATTCCTATATTAACAGATGTTCATCAATAGTAAGTACAATAATTGTAATTTCCCAATATATAAAGAAATTTTGATTTTGTATTTGAACCCTTAGTTTTCCAATGACATTTCAAGCTATTATGAAGGCTGCAGTTATCTTGCTAATTTTATAATATCTAATGTTATTAACTTGTTAGATTACTTCCTTAGGAAAAAAATAAATCTCAGACATAGAGAGGTTGTGTTCTTGTAACAAAAGATTAAAAGAACAGGGCAACTGATAATGGCTGCCAGATAGTCTGTGTCATTCCAACATTCAATTCAATGCACATATCACCAACAAGCATTCATGATTCTTGTTTTAATTATAAGACTACTGTGAAATATTTTAATTAATATTGTCTTCCAAAGATTTGTGTTTTAGATTAAATTGGTATTTGTTACTATTATCTCCCTAGTGAATGATTTCTTTTTGTATTTTTTAAAATTTAATCGTCATAATTTTATTTATTTATTTAATTTTTTCTCATACCCTCAACTGCTTCTTCTCATTTTAAAAAGAGAAAAAGAGAAAATGTAGTGGGATTATGCTGATAATGTAAATATTTGTCCTGCCTATGGGTTTAATAAAAAGCTGATTGATCAAAGACACACAGGAAGTGTGGGCAGGGGAAACATCTCAGAGCAGAGACAGATGACACTGAGATCCAACAGAGAGAGCCTGCACAGACACGTCAAGGAGATGGCA
This sequence comes from Sigmodon hispidus, assembly GCA_004025045.1. NCBI lineage: Eukaryota > Metazoa > Chordata > Mammalia > Rodentia > Cricetidae > Sigmodon > Sigmodon hispidus. The sequence goes on along the minus strand of PVIH01007477.1, from coordinate 18,680 downwards.
GCACACAATGAGGAAAGAAGCTGAAATGCTGCTATGAGAAAAGATACTGAGCCACTTGGCTGAACAAGATGGGTTGAATTCCGATGAAAGAGTTAGCAAGTTATATGTCTGAGCCCTAGGTCCATCAGTGTAAAATAAAATATAATAAAAAATAAAATTTATTTGTATTTATTTATTTATTTATTTTCTCATACCCTCAACTGCTCCCCATCCTTCTTCTCCTCCCTCTTCTCCTTTAACCCCATTGTCCTTATCACCTCCTCATACATTCTACAAAGAAGGCAAGAAATTCCAAAGTAAATCAATTTAGTCTGGTATATCCAGTTCAGGTAGGTCCCAGTCCCTCCCCTCAGTATCAAGGTTAGGTGTTCCTCTGTAGAAAAGAGGCTCTGAGTCATCAGTTCATGCATCAGGGATATTCTCTGGTTCTACTTCAAAAGCCTCCATAAACTGCCCACACAGTCTACGTGTGGAGGGTTTAGTTCTTTTCCATGAAGATTTCTCTGAGGTTATTTCAGAGTCACTGAGCTCCCAATAGCTCAGATCAGTCATCTATGTGGGTCTCCTCCTCATGATCCTGATCCCTTTGCTCACATGATCCCTCTCTTCAGCAGGACCAGGAGCTTGACCTGGTGTTTAGCTGTTGCTCTCTGCTTCTGCCTTCATCAGTTGTTGAATGAAGGTTCTATAATGACAATTGGGGTGGTCATTTATTTGATTGTAGGGGAAGGAAGGCCTGTTTAGGAACCCTCTCCACTATTGCATGGGGTCCTATCAAGAAACACATTATGGGTTCTTGGATGTTCCCTTAGCTTCAGGTTTCTTTTCTAATCCCTAAATAGCTTCCTTTATCAAGATATATATATATATATATATATATATATATATATATATATATTTCTTTGTTTTTCCTCTCTGTGGCTCTTTCCACTCAATCATCTCATTCTTTGCTCAGAGCTGAGATGAAGCTGGGCTCTCTGAAGACATCAGCAGCAGCTAACTTTTCTAACTCTAACAATGAGAGACTGTTAGGTACCCCTTCTGCTGGAGATGGGAATGAATAAAGGCATTTAGGTGCCTTTCATTTGGGACAGTTTATACTTGAAAAAAAATGGCCTTGCTCCATGTTCTTCGTTGCTTATATTTTTCAGTCCCACTAACTGTATCTATAGTGACAGTGCTAAGTGGTGCTTTCTGCAGTATTCCTTAGCTCTAACAGAGTATAGAGTCAAAAGGTTTGCAGCCTTAAACAGGTTTAGGAAAAAGCGAAACTCCAAGCACTCTTAACAAAGGAATGCCTTGACAAAATTACTCATAAAACAATGTGAAATTAAAGAAATTCTCATTGGTTGATTGTTTCCAACACCAATGAGTTTTTGAGTAAAATGGAGCTGCAGTTAGACTAAGCTTCTTTTCTTTGACAGCCACTTTAGTACATGTTTTCAAAATTTGGTAGTAATTTATCTGTGGGGATGTTATATATTTAATAAAACCAGTCTAGAGTATCGGAGAAGAGATCTATTCACATTCAGTCCAGAAGGTAACTCACACCTTTAATCCTAGCACAGAGAAATATGGGGGAGTGGTGGCCTATGCCTTTAATCCCATCAGATCTGAGTTTGAGTCCATTTTGCTTTACAGAAGGAGTTCCATGCTTCCAATGAGGCAGTGGTGGTGCCATGCAGTGAAAGTTTTAGGACATAAACCACAATTTCCTTTGATGGAGATAATAATTATCTATTAACCAGAAAAAATAAATAATGCTGATTTGTGCAATGTAAAATAGTGCATATGTTCTCTGTAAATTTCAGCTATATTAATATTGATATACTGTCATTCCATATTGGAGGCAAATGTACATGAACAATCTTTGCTCTACTCAAGATGATTTCATACTCTAAGATACATGATGAATGTCTCTTATCCCAGACAATAGAAATGAATAGGAGAAGAAGAGGTATTCTGGGAAAACTTGAGAAATCTAGTGATTGTACCTTTGTTAATTTCTGTAAACAGAGGCTCACATCTAAGTATGAAAAGTTGAGAGATGCAGTGAACTTCAAGTGAAGACAGAGACTTAAGGCTGCATAAGATATACATGCGTGAACTACTGTATTAATGTATAATTATGACATATTACAAATTTGTTATCAAATCACTATAAATAATATATGTAAATGATGCTTCTCATCGTTTCTCAAGGTTTTGCTGGGTAATGCATTTGAAAAGCAACTTTTTAGTTATTGTCTATTTAGATTGCAGAGGGGTTTAAAGATTTAGAAAATTCCAGTTGACTAATGTATTTTATAAGTAATTATATAAACAAATGACAGGTGTCCTCAGGAAGTTTATGTCTACTTATTATATTTAAATTTTTGCATTTATGGTCAGAGAAACTTAATCAGGAACATGTTTGAGGGCTTGGGAAATATCTCAAAAAAGTAAGAATATGTGATGCTCTTGCAGAGGGTCCAAATTCAATTCCAGGCAATGTCAGTTGGCTTACAGCTAGAGCTTTAGGACACCAGATACCCATATCTGTTCTCTACAGGCAACTTCACCCAGGCACACATGGCCCTACACAGGCATACACCTATACACATAATTAAAAATAAAAGCAATAATTTTAAAAATCAAACTTTATTATTGATTATATGTGACAAAATGGTGGTCAAATTATTAACTGTAAATTAGTTTTGCTATATTCTCTTATTACTATTGCTGGATCACGAGGAGGTTGAAGAAAAGAAATGTATATATACATGATGGCACACACAGAGGTGATGTAATGTGCCATTTATTTAACCTGTAATTGGAGAAAAGATTCTGAAGTTCCTGTTGTACAACGTTTTTCTTCCCTTTCTTTACTTTTCTTTGTTCATTTTTGCTGTACTAAAACTTGAATGAAGCAACTTCCATATGGAAGACAATTACTATTTCTCCAGGCTAAGGTATAAAGTAGAAAGCAATTTGAAAAAAGTTTATTCTTCTCAAAATAATATATTTAAGTAGATGCTTAGGGACTGTATATATAATTAAAATAATTTACTATGTCATGCTTCATTTGGCTACTTGGTTAATAGTTTAAGCAATTTGCATGTTGACATCATGTATAATCCTGTTAAAATTCATCATACATATTTGTTTTTGGGTTTTGTTTCTGTGAGTCTTGAGAATAAAAAGCCGTAGTGTATGCCAGCAAGCATATATCTACTATTTCTCTATTATCCTTCTCAAGCTCTACCAAAAATTTTGGTTCTAGAACATCATGGAGATGCCCATATGGAATTTTCTTATTTTTTATTTTTTATTTTTAATTTTTTGTTTTGATCCTATTTATTTATTTATTTTATAAAATAAAGTCTCATTTTTCCCCATGTATTCTCTTGCTCTCCTTCTCTTCCCCCTCCCAATTCCTTCTGGTCAGCCTTCAGCCTCCCCATCCTCCATCCCCTCCCATAAAAAGGGCAAGAAGTCACAAGGTTAATCAGCTCAGCATCCACTCAAAGCAGGTCCAGTTTCTTGATCCTTATGTCAAGACTGGTTTAGGTTCCTCTGGAGAGAATGGGCTCCACAATGCCAGTCCACACAGAGAAACACAGTCTGATTCCTCCCCTTGAGGCTCCATATTCTGCCCATGTCAGTGGACAGCTGCTTGTCCTTGGAGGGTCTAGTATCTTTTCTTGAAGGTTTTCCAGTGGCTAATCTGAATTCAGTGAGCTCCCCAGATTGCCAGCCAGACATTACTGTGGGAACTTTCCTCATATTCCTTATCCTTTTGTTCATATAGACTCTTTTCCCCTGCTCTCAGCTGGACCAGGAGCTCAGCCCAGTGCTCAGCCATATATCTCTCTCTACCTCTATTCATTGTTGGATGTAGGTTTTGTGATGGCACTTGGGCTGTCTATTCATTTGATTATAGGGAAAGTTCTCTCTAGGCACCACCTTCACTATTGGTTAGAGACTTAGCTGGGGACATCCTGTGAGTTCTTGTAGGTTATCCTAGTACCAGATCTTTTTTCCAGCCCCACATTGGCTTCCTTTATTAAGATATTCATATCTTTTTTTCCCTCCTTGTTGCTCCTCTCACTCAGTCATCTCCTTCTCTCATGATTTGTTCCCACACCTTGTTGGTTGTGGCCCTTTATGCTCCCAATTACCTAGGAAGATCATCTCTATTTTCTCCTCCTAGGGAAATCCCTGAATGTCTCCCTTAAGTTCCTTATGATCCCAAGCTTATCAGGGGTTGTGTTTTGCAACTTGGTTGTGTTTTGCAGCTTGGATGTTCTTTGCTTTTTGTCTAAAGTCCACTAATGAGTGAGTACATCCCATGCTTGTCTTTCTGGGCTTGTGATACCTCACACAGAAGGATATTCTCCAGATCCATCCATTTGCCTGGAAATTTTAGGATGTCATTTTTTTTTTCTAATGGGTAGTACTCCATTGTGTAGCTATACAACAGTTCGTTAATTCATTCTTCAGCTGAAGGGCATCTAGGTTGTTTCCAGGCTCATGATATTATGAATAATGCTTCTATGAACATCGTTGAGCTAACGCCTTTGGAGTGCAAATGTGCATCCTTTGGGTATATACCAAATAGTGGTATTGCTGGGTCCATGGGGAGATTGATTCCCAGTTTCCTGAGGAACCATCATATTGCATTCCATAGTGGTCATACAAGTTTACACTCTCACGAACAATGAACGAGTGTTCTTGCTTCGCATCCTCTCCAGCATAGGCTGTCTTCTTTGTTCTTGATCTTAGTCATTCTGACAGATGTAAGGTGGTATCTCAAAATTCTTTTCATTTTCATTTCTCTGATGGCTAAAGATGTTGAGCACTTTAACTTTTCAAGTGCTTTTCAGACATTTGCAATCCTTCAGTCGGGAATTCCCTCTTTAGTTATAAGAATTTATATTTTTGTTGAAACACAAGGTAGTATTAAATAAACCTTATTGAAGGTCCTTATTATATGCATCAGGGGCTATATGATGGTTCTGTGTTTGATTTAAAAGTTTGAATTATTTGGAAATCTAATATTTAGATTTATGAATTAGAATGAAAATTTTTATATGATTAAGTATTTTTTGAATGGAGTAATATTTTAAAGGTAGTAATGCTTAAAAGATAAATGATATGTTTTTATTTTCAAATACTTTACATAGTAGTTTTAAGATTTTTGAGATTTTTATGTACATGAATGTTTTTGTAAGTCTCGAAATCACATTGAGGTCAGAGAAATGCATTATGTCCTCTTGAACTTTACAGAAATTTACAAGTTTCTATATGGTTGCTGAAACTGTGCTTCATTTCTTGGTAAGAACAATAAGTGCTATTAACCACTAAGCCATTGCTCCAGGCACGAATTAACCAAGAGTGAATTGAGGAAACAATAGGCAGATTCCAGTGCAAGAATACACATAACAATATAATGATAAACAACATACCACCAGAAGAAGCAAGTGATGCTATAGCTTAAAAATCTGAACAGAACAATAAAGAGGACACAAGGAAATGACCTTAAAAACAGCTTTATGAAACTAATTGAAGCCTTAAAAGAGGATATAAAAAAACTCCTTTAAAGAAATAGAAAAAAATACAAACAGAAAACTAAAGGAGATAAACAAATCCCTGAAAGAAAATAAAGAAAACTAAGGAAGATAAAACAAAAAGGTAAAAGAAAGTTTACAGAAATTAAAAATTAAAATAGAAGCAATAAAGAAGGTACAAACTGAGATGAAGCTTAAAATAGAAAAACTGAAAAAAAGTCCTGGAATCACACATTCAAGCATAACCAACAGAATCCAAGAGATGGAAGAGAGAATCTCTGGAGTGGAAGACTCAATAGTAGTAACAGATACATCAGTTAAAGAAAACACAAAATCCAAAAATGTCATAACACAAAATTTCCAAGAAATGCGGAACACCATGAAAAGGCCAAACCTGAGAATAATTGGAATCGAAGAAGGAGAAGAACATCAGTTTAAAGACACAAAAAATTATATTCAACAAATTCATAGAAGAAAACTTCCCCAGCCTAAAGAAGGAAATGCATATAAAGACACAGGAAGCCTAAGGAACAAAAAACAGAATAGACCCACACAAAAAGGACTGTTTGCCATATAGTAAGCAAGCCACTAAACCTACAGAACAAACAAAAACTACTAAGAGCTGCAAAGGAAAAAGGTCAAATCTCCTAAAAAGGCCGACCCATCAGAATAATACCCAACTATTCAATGGAAACAATGAAAGCAAGAAGGTTCTGGTCAGACATTATACAGATACTAAAAGTCCATGGATGCCAACGCAGACTACTGTACCCAGCAAAAATATTAATTAATATCAATGAAGTAAACAAGATATTTCATGTCAAAACCAGATTTAATCAATACCTAACGAGAAATACAGCTCTACAAAAAGCCCTAGAGGAAAAACTCCAATATAAGGAAACCAGAAACACCCATGTAACCACATACAATGGATAAGCCAACAGAAGAAAACCCCCCATGATAGGAAATACAAGCTACTACCAAAAATGACAGGAAGTATCAATCATTGGTTATTAATATCTGTTAATATCAATGGACTCAATTCACCTATGAAAAGATACACCTTAGTACAATGGATAAAAATACAGAAACCATCCTTCTGCAGCATACAAGAAATACACCTCAACTTCAAAGACAGGCACAGGCTCAGAGAAAAGGGTTGGGAAACAGACTTACCAAACAAATGTCCCTAGGAAACAACCTGGTGTAGCCATTCTAATATCTAACAAAATAGACTTTAAACTAAAATCAATAGAAAAGAGACCATGATGGGCACTACTTATTCATCTCAGGAAAATCCACCAAGACAAAATTTTAATCCTGAATATCAATGCCCCTAATACAAGGGTACCTACCTATGGAAAAAACAAACAACAACAAAAACTACTAAAGCATAAATCTCATATCAAACCTGACACACTAATAGTGGGAGACTTCAATACCCTACTTTCATCCTTGGATAGGCCAACCAGAAAGAAACTCAATAGAGAAATAAAGAATCTAGTTCTGACTCAAATGGACTTAGTTGATATAAACCAAACACTCCATCTGAACAAAAAAAAATACATATTTCTCAGCACCACATGGAACTTTCTCTAAAATTTACCACATACTAGGTCATAAAGCAAATATCAACAGGCACAAAAAAAATGGGTATAACTTCTTGTACCATATCAGATCACCATGGTCTAATGTTAGAGCTCAACAATATCAAAAAAATCACACAAAGCTTAAAAACTCATGGAAACTAAACATCACTCAACTAAACCACCACTGGGTCAAGGAAGAAATTAAGAAAGAGAACAAAGACTTTCTAGAATTTAACAAAAATGAATCCACAACATTCCCAAATTTATGGGACCAATTGAAAGCAATTTTAAGATGAACATTCATAGCACTAGATGCTTACATGAAAAGACTAGAGAAATCCCATACAAGAGAACTATCAGCACAGCTGGAAGCCCTAGAACATTTAGAAACAATCAAACTTATAGCTGAAATCAATACAATTGAAACAAAAAGAACAATACAAATAATCAATGAATCAAAGAGTTGGTCCTTTGAGAATGTTAACAAGATTGATAAACTCTTATCCAAACTAACCAAAATGTAGGGAGAGAGTATACAGATAAAAAAAAAATGAGGAGTGAAAAGGGGAGACATAACAACAGACTCCCAGGAAAATCAAAGAATTATCAGGTCATATTTTGAAAATCTATACTCCACAAAAATGAAAACCTAGTAGAAATATACAGCTTTCTGGATAGGTACCATTTACCAAAATTAAATCAAGATCAGATTAAAGACCTAAACAGACCTATAACACCAAAGGAAATTGAAGCTGTCATTAAAATCTTCCCAAATAAAATATGCCAGGTCCAGATGGTTTCAATGCAGAATTCTACCATACACTTAAAGAAGAGCTAATACCATTACTTCTCAAACAGTTCCATACGGTAGAAACTGAAGGGATATTGCCAAACCCTTTATGAGGCCATGATAACCCTGATACCCAAGCCACTGAAAGATGTAACAAACAAAGAGAATTACAGACAAATTTTTATCATGAACATTGATACAAAAATTCTCAACAAAATTCCGGAAAACTGAATCCAACAAAATATAAAAAACATCATTCACCATGATCAAGTAGGCTTCATCCAAGAAATATAGGGATGGATCAACATACAGAAAATTGTAAACGTCATTCATAATATAAACTAATTGAAGAAAAAAAAAAACACATGATCATCTCCTTAGATGCTAGAAAAGCCTTTGACAAAATCCAACACTCTTTTATGATAAAAGTCCTGGAGAGATCAGGAATAAAGGGAAAATACCTAAATATAATAAAGGGGATTTACAAAAAGCTGAAGGCCAACATAAAACTAAATGGAAAAAAATTCAAAGCAATCCCACTAAAATCAGGAACTACACAAAGCTGTCCCCTATCTATTCAACATAGTTCTTGAAGTTTTAGCTAAAGCAATATGAGAACAAAAGGAGATTAAGGGGACACAAATTGGACAAGAAGAAGTGAAGCTATCTCTCTTTGCAGATGATATCATTGTATACATAAAATTCTAAGAGGGAACTTCTAGAGCTGATAAATACCTTCAGCAATGTAGTAGGATATAGGATTAACTCAAAGAAATCAGTAGCCCTCCTCTACACTACAGAAGAAAGGGCTGAAAAAGAAATAAGAGAAACATCACCCTTTATAATAGCTTCAAATAACATTAAATACTACGCTGTAACTATAACCAAAGAAGCAACAGAACTGTTTCACAAAAACTTTAAATCACTGAAGGAAGAAATTGAAGAGAATATAAGAAAATGGAAAGATTTTCTTATCTAGATCAGCACCATCAACATAGTGAAAATGGCAATCTTACCAAAAGCAATCTACAGATTCAATGCAATTCCCATCAAAATCCCAACACAATAATTTTCAGACCTGAAAGAACAATACTCAATTTTATTTGGAACGACAGGAAAGCCAGGATTGCCAAAACAACTTTGCTCAATAAAAAAACCACAGGAGGCATCACCATCCCTGAATTCAAATTGTACTATAATACAACAGTAATAAAAAGAGCTTGGTACTATCATAAAAACAGGCTTGTGGATCAATGGAATAGAATTGAAGACCCTGATATTAACCCATACACCTATGAACACTTTGACAAAGAGGCCCAAAGTATTCAATGGAAAAAAAGATAGTGTCTTCAACAAATGGTGTTGCCATAACTGGATGGTAGTGTTTGAAAAAATACAAATAGATCAAAACCTATTACCCTGCACAAAACTCAAATCCAAGTGGATCGAAGGCCTCAACATAAACCCAACTACACTGAACTTGATAGAAATTAAAGTGGGAAATACTCTCCAACACATTGGCACAGGTAACCACTTCCTAAATATAACACCAGTAGCACAGACACTAAGAACAACAATCAATAAGTGGGATCTCCTGTAACTGAGAAGCTTTTGTAAGGCCAAGGACACAGTCAATAAAACAAAACATCAGCCTGCAGAATGGGAAAATTTTTTACCAACCCTAAAAGTGACAGAGGATTGATATCTAAAATATATAGAGAACTCAAAAAAACTAGAACCCAAAATCTTAAGTAACCCAATTAAAAAATGGGGTTCAGAACTAAAATAACTCAAATTTTGTTGAGAATTTTTGCATCAATGTTCATGATAAAAATTTGTCTGTAATTCTCAGCAGAATTACAAATGGCTGAAAGGTACATGAAAAATTGCTGAACATCTTTAGCCGTCAGAGAAATGCAGATCAAAACAGCTTTGCTGATACCACCTTACACCTCTCAGAACGGCTAAGATTAAAAAAACCGACAGCCTATGCTAGAGAGGATGCAGAGAAAGTAGAACACTCCTCCATTGTTGGTGGGATTGTAAGCTTGTCCAGCCACTCTGGAATGCAGTCTGGTGATTTCTCAGAAAACTGGGAATCAATCTCCCTAAGAATCCAGCACTACCACTTCTGGGCACATACTGGTAAATAATTACTTTTTTTTTTTTTTTTTTTTTTGTGTGTGTGTGTGTGTGTTTGTTTGTTTTTCAAGAAAGATAGATCTTTTATTCACACATTCAGGAATATCATAAAATCATTAAACTAGAAAAATATATATGTATATATGTATCTATGCAGCATTACATATAATAGCAAGAACCTGGGAACAACCTAGATGTCCCTCAACAGAAGAATGGATTAACAAACTGTGGTATATCTACACAATTGCGTACTTCTCAGCAATAAGAAAAAATGATATCCTAAAATTTTCAGGCAAACCCAGAAAGATAAGCAGGGGATGTACTCACTCATTTGTGGTATTTAACAACAACAACAAAAAATATCATTGTATACAAGAGCTCAAGGCTAGAACATAGCTAAATGATAAAGTGACTCACTTCTGCATTAATGACCTTTGGCAGGGGTGTGGGTGAGATGACTTGTTTTCCTTAATGGGCTCACAACAGGGAGTTTAATTATATTCCAGTAAGTAACTGAGCAGCATGAATGGGCTTTTTTGTAAATGGGGAGATCATCAGAGTTGGTATGAAACTGAGAGGACTGATAACTGAGTTTGATGGAGTGCATGATATAAAATCACCAAATAATAAATAAAAATTTTAAAAAGAGACTATTGTGTGAAGCTGAAAAAGTGAAGCTTGGACTTTTTTGGAAACCCCAAGATCCTGAAGATGCTAGAGTCATGGAACACCTGTCAAGGGAAGCTGCAAACAGGGAGTGAAACCATCCCAAGAGAAAGAATTGAGTTGCAGTTAACAAAAACTGAAAAGAGCTCAGCATATGAAAAGTCCTTTGATGTCAAATGGGAAATGCAGAGTTTAGCATTAGCCTTCATAGTTTTTGGTGTTGCTTTGGTCTAGTATTTCCTCACTATGCTTATATTCAATGCCATTGTATGTTGAAAGTATGTGATTTTATAGAGATTTTTCATATTGATTTTATAGATTATAGTTAACAGATTGCCCTGAGTTCTTAAGGTGATTTTTGAACTTTGGAATTTTAAACAGTGTTAAGACTATGATAAATTAAGGGGGCTTTTGAAGTTGGACTGAGTGCATTTTCTTTTCTTTTCTTTGTTTTATTATGATATCCCTACTAACCTATGAGAGCCAAAGAATGGAATGTGGTGGTTTGAATAGGGATGACCACATAGGCTCATATATTTGAATGTTTGGTCATAAGGGAGTGGTGCTCCTTGACAGGGATTAAGAGGTATGGCATTGTTGGAGAAAGTGTTCAAATGAGCGAGTCTTAAATGTATAACTATTTCTTACGCTTTTTTCCTTCTCTTTGTATTGTTCTAATCTGATGTGTTAGTTTTTGTTTTACCTTACTATATTTTATTTCATTTATTATTTTCCCTTTAAAATCTGTGTTTTTGTTTTGTTTTGTTTTTAATGAAAAACAGTAGGGGTTGCATCCAGATGGGAGGGGAGGTGGAAAGGACCCAAGATGAGTAAATGGTGGATGGGAAACTGTAATATTAGATAAGGAAAAGTCTATTTAAAATAAAAAAAAAACAACAACAATAATAAAAACCAAATAGAGATATATGAAAAAAAGATAAAATAGTAGAATTGGAGGGAACCTGACAGAAAGAGAGAGAGAGAAAGAGAAAAAGAGAGAGATTGTGTATTTCTTTTTGAAACTTATTTATCTATTCATTTATTTATTTTATATCCTGGCAGCAGTGTCTCCTCCCTCCTGTTCTCCCAGTCTGTCCCACCACCTCCTCTTTGTCCTAGCACCATCCTTTACTCCTCCATTTCTGTTTAGAAAATGCCAGGCCTTCCATGGATATCAACAAAACATGACATATCAAGCTTTAGCAAAAATGAGCACCTCCCATGTATTATGGCTGGACAAGGCAACCCAATATGAGGAATACGGTCCCAAAGCCAGGAAAGGAGTCGCACAGCTCCTGCTCCTACTGTTAGTTCCACAAAAAGACCAAGTACACAGCTGTCACATAGGCAGAGGGCCTGCTAGCTCAGTCTCATGCAGACTCCATGGTTGTTGGTCAGAGACTAATGGAAAAAGAGGGGCAATTCTGGGGTCAGGTGAAAAACTAGAAGAAGAAATTTCCCCAGGGAATTACAAGAATGAGACCAAGCTAGGATTCCTAGCAATAGTGGATATTTAGCCCAGTCTGGCTATCTCCTGTGACCACATTGGTGCCTGGCCCAATTGTCAGTAGAGAGATGCAGACCCACAACCGAACATTAGACTGAGACCAGGGAATTCTGCAGAAGAGTGGTAGAAAAGATTATAGGAGCCAGCAGCATCAAGGGTACCACAAAAACTCACTGATCAACTAACCAGGGCTTATAGGCACTCACAGAATCACGGTTGTTTATACTTTCAAATATTGCTCATTGTGCAAACAGCTGTCTCTCTTAAGTGAAAAAAAGAAAAAAGCTATCAGGCAAGTCTGTCTAGTACATTCTCATAATGCCAAAAACTGAAAGCCCTATGTTAGTTTAAATATTCTTAAATTAAGAAAATGATCAGATACCTTCAGCAGTGGGATCAGAAATTGTTCTTAAAGCTTGGGCTAGCTTTTTGGAACCTATTCCTTATACTGGGATGCCTTGCCCAACCTCAATACAAAAGGAAGAACTTAGGTCTACCTCAATTTGATATGCCATGCTTTGTTGATACCCATGGGAAACTTGCCTCTTTCTGAGCAGAAACAGAAGTGGAGGGTGGATAGGGGAGGGGCAAGGGGGCAGCAGGGTAGGTTTGGGTGGCAGAGTAGGAAAAAGAAGAGGAGGGAGCTGCATTCAGGATGTAAAGTAAATAAAAAATAATAAAAATTAAAATAAATGAAATACTGAGAGAGGCAAAGAATTAAATGCAGTATTAAGCACATTCACCAGCTCCTGTCATTCCTTGAGTAAATCGTGCATGATCCATAAATGACACTTAAAGCCTTAAAAGTCCAACCCACGGTCTTTCTATAATAACTTATTTTGTACCTGTAATTTTGGGAAGTAAAGTAAGAAAACAACAATAGAATAGTATTTAAACTACTTTTTTGAGAACATTTAAGGCTACTGAGTCAAGAGAACAAAAAGACCAAGGGAAGCTCTGAATTTCAGATGTAAAGCTTTGTAAAAAAGTTCTAGAGAAAGCATATAGTATCAACCAGATTGCTAAAATAAAAAGTAAGGCCTGAGCAGCCCAGGGGACCTTGAAAGGTAGGCTTTCGAAGGATACTTGCAGTAACAGATAGCTACACGGGATAAACCGGGTTTTATGTTTCTATTTACATATTAATTGTAATTCAACTATGGCATAATTAGAGAGGATCAAAACAAGGCTATAAAAAACATGGATTGAATAAACAAATAAGTATTGGGCTTTTGAGGATTATTCCGAAGTTGACTTGAAATGCTGTCACAGTCCTTGTCTCTTGATTTTATTCATGCACAGTTTCCATTTTAATGATTGATTTATTATTGCTCATAAATTGAAATGAAGCTACTTTTGGCAGTAATACTCTTTCATTTTATTATAAATACTCATGGAAAAATATTTCTTCAGGGCTTTAACTGTGCAGTTAGTGGTTTTGGTGTTTTCTTTTTTTCAAACAAGGCAGCAGATTAAACTAAATCTCTATCACAGATTATTAAGAGTTGTTTTTTTTCTGCATGGAAATAAGAAAACTATTGTGGTAAAATGACATTTTTTTCTTCTTCAGGGGCTCCAAATAGAAAAATAAAAAGAGAGAAAGATGTATAATTCAACTGTACAATGCTTTTAAAATTACAATGCTACTTAAATATCACATGAATACTGAAATAATATCAAGTTAGTCAATTGACTTGATTCCAAGTAGATTTTGTTATTAATGGGAGCCACTATGCCAGTTAATCTTATCACATAAAATGTGCAGTTATTTGAATTATAACTTATGCAATTTAATTAAGTTTGCAAAATCTTCATGTGTTGTAAATAATATGAACTCAGAGAAAATGAGCTTGGTCATTAGTAACTAGTTGGTTTTGAGGTTTGAGTCTGTAGGACATCTGTAGTTTTGGGTCTGTAAGAATCTGTAGTTTTGGGTCTGTAGGACATCTGTAGGCTTGTGTAAGTAGGATATCTGTACTTTGGATCAGTAGGACATTTATTCCTATAGACCATGAAATAGGAGAGGAAAGACTACACCAGTTTTTAATTTTTTCTCTGTTTCATGTATTTACATATTGAATTTTTCTTATTTTCAGCCCTCATTTTTCTCCCAAACCAGCCCCCTTTCCCACAGAAACTCTTGTTTTCTATAAGCCCATTCTCTATGTTCATGGCCTGTCTTTGCATGTAACTCATTGAGTTTAATTAGAGTACCTTAAGGAGTGTGGGTGGGTGGTTATTTACTTGAGTAAGGGCAATTTTTCAGTGCTACATAATTGAAGAAAATGATACCTCCTCCCACACAACTCTGAACAGCAAAATAAAATCTCACAATGCCCCCACCATGCTTGATGTAATGTTGATGGACAAATAAGGTAGAGGTTTTGCACATATAGCAACAACTGCAGTGAGTTCAAGAATGAAATGACTCTGCCAAGTCCAGATGACACATTATTGCTTTTGTTGTGCCTTTCCCATATCCTCTGCTTCCTATGTTATTTCTGTATTATCTTCTGCAATGTTGTATGAACTTCAGAAGGTATGATATAGTTTTCCCACTTTTTAAAAAGAAATCATTACTTTTTTTCCTCACATGCATTTTTTTGGCAACTTGACACAAACCTGGACATATCTTGGAAGAGAGAACTTATAACTGAGACCATGCTTCCCTAAGGTTGACCTGCAAGTCTATGGGATATTGACTTGATTAATGTTTAATGGTGTGAGGGAAGTTCGATGTGGGTGTTTCTACTGCTGGGCAGGCACTCTGGGGTGATATAAGAAAGCAACCTGACCAAGACATAGGGAACAAGCACATGAACAGTGTTTCTTCATGGCTTCTGCTTTGCTTCCAGCTTGTCCATTCCTCTCATGACCTGACTTTCCTTAATTATGGACTGTGATATAGAGAGAGTGACTGGGAGGGGCAGGAGGGGGAAGAGAGTTTGAACAAGGGGATACATGGAAAAGAAAATGAGACTTTATTCATTAAAAAAAACATGGTATAGAACATAGAGAAATACACCCAATGTAGACCTCTAGACTGTGTGTACACACACAGACAGGTATATATGAATATGTGAGTGTTTGTACACACATGGAGAATGAGTGAAATGGACAAATCCGTAAGCACTGTGAGATAACTGGCTAGACAAGCTGCTATCTACAACTAGCCATAAGCACTTGAAATCAAGATAGAATACATAACTGAAGCTATGAAAATATAATGGAGCAAATATATCCTCTAAACTATGGGAAACTGTCTTGGACTGTGTTTATCTAGTGTTGTGTATGTGTGTAGTGTGTATGATGGGCTGAGGTCCTTGTGTGTGAAAGAATGGGGCTGATATCTAGTCTTTCCGCAATCTATAGCCATTTTTACTTCTAAAAAATATATTGTTGGGGGCTGGAGAAATGGTTCAGCGGTTAAGAGCACTGTCTGCTCTTCCAGACACCCGGGTTCGATTCCCAGCACCCACATGGCAGCTAACAACTGTCTGTGGTTCCAGTTCCAGGCAAACACCAAGGCAAATAAATAAATAAAGTTTTAAAAAAATATATATTGTTGTATTTATTCTTATGTTTAGAAATACAAATGGCTGTGAGCATCTGGGAATGTATGTGAAGCTCAGAAAAAATAGTGTAAACAACATAAACTTTTTCCTCTTCATGTTGCTTTTGGTGATAGTGTTTGTTACAACAATATAAACCCAAACCAAGACACCAATTTTATTTTTTATTGTGTACATGTTTATAATAGTTTTATTTTTAATTATTTTTTAACCTTTCTACTACATATTTTTTTTCTTAAAAAATATGCCAACATTGTAAAGTATCCTACATGTAATAATTATATTAAGTACACATGGTAACAATAAGACTTTGTTTTAGGAATGAACAGAGCCTATGGTACATGAATGGAAAATATTTACTAGGCAGCAATGTTGAAAGTGACAAAAAAAGTCTGGTAGCATTCACCTAAGAAAAACACTGTTGTGTTTGCTCAATAGAACTTTCACTGGAACAGGCTGACCCTCAATGTTTCCTGGACTCTAAGTAAAATATGGCTAAGTTTAACTCTTCATTGCCAGGGTACTTTTAATTATAAATAATAAAACATATAGGATTACTATAGAAACCAACTATAAAATACATATTGATCAAAATATAAACATAAAACTTGTATTGTAATTATATATATAATATAAGCTTTTAGAATTAAAACATTAAATATAAACTGTTCTATGTTTGATAACATATAATACTAATTTCAGTATAGTGATTATGTTAATATATTTATACAATTGCAATGAGCTATAACTAAGTACAAATGAGACTCTGGGTTTTAATTAGTGACAAAGATGTCAGGAATGTCTGATTATGTAAGATCACCTGGTCATAGTTTTGCTTAAAGTTGTATCCAAGAAAATGCAACATCTCAACTAAAGAGGAACAGTGACAGAGATATGACTATGGTTTATTTTTCATCTACAGTTGAGTGGCTTCATTCTATGTATAAACTTTGTATTAAGAACTCTTATCATAGGAACTCGAAGTCATATTATTTCATACTTCAGTTTGTATCACTGTTCCCAGAGCCAAAAGTTTCCATACCTATGAAATATCAAGTTAACCAGATGTATTTTTAGTTGTTCTTAAAACAAGCAAATAATCTCCACTCCTTCCCTCACAAAAAGGATCAGAGTTCTCTTCGATTATTTTCCAGGGAACTGTGATGAATTATGTTATATTGCTACTGTTTCCTGTCATTGTAAATATTTGTCCAGCCCATGGGTTTAATAAAAGCTGATTTGCTAAAGGCAGACAGGAAGTGTGGGCGGGGCTACCAGACTAAGAAAACTCAGGATCATCTCAGAGAAGAGAGATGCCAGACACAGACACCAGGCAGAGCCACCAGAGAGGCAATGCAGATGCCAGGAGATGACGCAGAAGAAAGAAGTTGAAATGCTGCTCTGAGAAAAGGTAAAAAGTTGCCACATGACTGAACAAGGTGGGTTGAGTTTAGATGAAGAAGTTAGCAAATTATATCCCTAGGCCCTAGGTCAATCAGCATAAAAATAATATAAGCCTGTGTGTGATTACTTGAGAATAAGCAGGGCTCAGAGTGGGACCAAACCTCTGGGCTGGTCCAAAAGACTAGTCTAGAAACATTTTACCACACTGTGATGCTTAAACATTTATACAAGCAGACATCAATGGAATCTCTTACCTACATAGCTGGTGGCCAATTGCCAAATAATTTATGTGTATGTTTGTGTGTGTGTGTATGTGTTTTATTTTTAAAGAATCAACAATACAGAAGAAAAGAAAAAGTGTACAAAGATGGTATACTAAATCACTCTAACTTTCTGCATGTTTAGACAGAAGACAGTTTAATTATTTTAAGCCTCAACATAGAGGTGGACAGAGAAGATGACACACAGAATCTATTTCAGAATCCAGCACTTGTGGTATTGATATCATCATTGTTATTAATTATGATTGTTTCTGCTTCTACCCTCCATTCCTTTTAATGTTTCTCCCAGTTCAGCATAAAAATTCCTTTTGAAGATAATAATTACTTATATTTATTTATATTTTTATCTACCTCAAAGTATAGGAACAATTATCAGTATTTACAGTTATGAAATTTTGAAGAAAATAGAGTATATATTCTGTAATAGTGACAATCACAGATTTATCCTCCCACTAAACAAAGGGTTCTATCAATCAGATGTGGGGAGTGAGATTTGCAGAGACCATAGCAACATGAACAATGTTATAATTATGCTCCATAAAACTGAGCAGAGTCATTATTGAAAATGCTTAAAAATATAGTATATCAAGTAGACATGTGACAAAATTATAGAAAATTTTAATCTACATTGTTCTTTGGACAACAGGGGAAAGAGGTACACTTGTCTTTTTAAGATAAATTATACAGCACATTGCTTCCGGTTCCGCTCCCGGGACCGAGTGCTGTCTGCAGAATCCCAGCACAATCTGGAGCAGGGGCAGGTAAACTCTGCCCCTGACCACATCCACAGCTCCTGCTGAGGGAAATCCCACGGCTCCCACCACGACCTCGAACTGAGCGAACCAACAACTGCAGGGGTCTCTGAAAGACAGAATCAGACCCTGACCAGAAAGGTGACAGGAGGCACACGAACCCGATTGCCACAATTGACCAGGACCCATCTAATCATGAACCACTGAAGCCATGGGCAAACGTCAGTGCAAAAATTACATAATACTACAAAGGACAACATGGTAACTCCAGAAGAGAGTGGCAATCTTACAAATACAAGACCTGAACTGAGCAATGAAGAGGAAACAGAAGGAAGCAACACCAAAAATTCCTTTTTGATGATCATCGAAGCTCTCAAGGAAGATATGAAAAAAAGCCTTAAAGAAATAGAAGAAAATACAAACAAAAA
>PVIH01007476.1:58828-100112 GCA_004025045.1 Sigmodon hispidus | reverse complement strand
GGCTCGGCGGTTAAGAGCACCATCTGCTCTTCCAGAGGACCCGGGTTCGATTCCCAGCACCCACATGGCAGCTAACAACTGTCTGTAGTTCCAGTTCCAGGCAAACACCAAGGCAAATAAATAAATAAATAATAAATAAAGTTAAAAAAAAAAAAAAGATTACAGTCCAGTTTATATGGTTTGGGGTCAGGACTTTGTGTATGCCAGGCTATTGCTCTAGCAACCGAGCCACATTCCCAGCCTGTTTTTTTTTTTTTTTTTTTTTTTAACTTTATTTATTTATTTATTTATTTGCCTTGGTGTTTGCCTGGAACTGGAACTACAGACAGTTGTTAGCTGCCATGTGGATGCTAGGAATCGAACCCCGGTCGTCTGGAAGAGCAGATGGTGCTCTTAACCGCTGAGCCATCTCTCCAGCCCCTCCCAGACTGTTTTGAAAGCTTAAAGGTAGGAATCATGGTGTCTGCCTCATAGGATCCTTGAGGGAAATCAATAAGAAGTGAGGCTCATGGAACAGAGTGGGGCTCCAGGCAAACAGTTAAGGAATATTTAGTATGGGAGCCCAAGTGTCCAAAGCAAGGAGGCATCACCCCTCCACCTGAATCCTGTCTGCCTTGAGGGACTTCCTCTTCTTGTTCCTTTTTTCCTCCATCAGATGAGGACTCTGCAGGTTGGAACACTCTCTGCCTTCCCAGCAATATCCTGTTCTCAAAAGCCTGGACACCAAGAGCTGGACCATGAGGACTGCCCCATGGGTCAGGGAACTGCTCAATGCAGAGGGGCTTGCTCAGGCATGGCAGGCCAGCCAGGCAGCCTGAGTGTGCAGAAGCGGAGGCTGCGCTCCTCCTCTAGGGCTTGCTCTGGGTGAAC
This sequence comes from Sigmodon hispidus, assembly GCA_004025045.1. NCBI lineage: Eukaryota > Metazoa > Chordata > Mammalia > Rodentia > Cricetidae > Sigmodon > Sigmodon hispidus. Next base: position 99,242 of record PVIH01007476.1, on the reverse strand, counting down.
TCTAGCAGTCAGCTGAGATTGTGCAAACAGGTCATTGTGCAAACACATCCCCATAATGTGACCTTGATTGTGCAAATAGGTGTTTACTGGAGACTACCCAGCTTGGGCAGCGTGCTTACAAAAAGTCCCAAAGTTGTCAACTCAGATAGAACCAGCATCTAAGCTGGGTGTGTTGGATGTGTCTGTCATTCCATCTCTCCAGAGGCTTTAGCAGGAGGACCAAGAGTTGCAGGTCATTTTGGGCTGTAAGGACAGAGTCTCAGAAAACAATTTCCACTGCTAACACCATCGCCTACCACAAGCCCTTCAACAAACAGTATCATTGTATGCAGAAGTTGATGGCTGGGCCTTTCTTGTTTCCAGGCTCAGAGACAATGCCCTCCAGTATTTCATCATAAACTTCCCCTCATTTGCAAACTCAAGGCATCTGACACTCAGGATTGTTCTTAAATGCACCACACACACACACACAAATATTTACATATTTTTTGTCTTTAAAAAGCTTATGTGTGCATGTCTTTGTGTGTTCTGGAGACATCTTCAGGACTGCAGAGCTGGAGTCAAGGCAGTTCTGAGCCACAGAAGCCAAGGGCACTAGGAATGGAATTCCACCCTCTGTAGAGCAGCAGAGGTCTTAACCTCTGAGCAGTCTCTGCAGCCCTCTGAAGGCTGTTTCAAGATGGCAGACTTCCCAAGTTCAAGAATCTTTATCTATTTGCCTCTGAAACTGAAACTCAGTTAGGAAACTAAGGTCCAGAGCGGGGGTAGGGGTTGGGGGGTGTTAGTGACCTGCTGATGTTACACAGCCTGAGGCTGGGGCCCTGATTGGGCTACAACCTCACTTCTGATCTTGGGTCTTGACTCTAGGCTTGGAGTGGAGTGGGACTCCAGCTGGGAATTGAGGGGCGGGTGGGCTTCAAAGGGAGAAGAGTGTGCTGGCTGAAAGAATGCTGGGAGTGAAGGCCTAGGGGCTGGATGAGGAGTGTGTGTTCACCAATAGGTCAGGGGGCCTAGGAATGGTAGTGAGATGAGGCCTGCATCCTAGACTAGTTATAGCTTTGACTCTGTATGACCTTGAATCACACTTTTAGCCCCTGCTTCCTGAGTTCCCAGGAAGACACTCACTCACTCCAATCCCTCACCCTAAACTGAATTCCTTTGCACTTTCTTTTGAAAGTCTACTTCCTGTTCTGAATGGCCCATCTGAAGCCCCTTTGCCCTCCTCACCCACACATCTGGCCTGACATGCCTTCTGGTGGGTACTGTTTCTTCTCTGTAGCTTCAAAGCTCCCCCAGGAGCCCAGGGTACTGTCAATCCTAGTTAGCATTAACTGTCAATTTGATACAGACAAAACCTCTCCCTCCCTTCCAAAGAGTCTCAGTTGAGAAGGTTCTCTATCAGGTTGGTCTGTCAGCATGTCTGTGTGTGTGTGTGTGTGTGTGTGTGTGTGGTTGTCTTAATTTATGTGCGAGAGTCATTGTGATTGGGCTGCTTTCCTGGCAGGTGGTCCGGGCTGTTTAAGAGAGCTGGCTAAGCAGAATCCTGAGTCAGAGTCAGCCAGTAGCTTTCCTTCTTGGATCCTGACCTGACTTCCTGGGTCAAAGGCAGACTGGGATGTGGAAGTGTAACCTAAGTATACTGGGATGTGGAAGTGTAACCTAAGTATACCCCTACCTCCACCCCCAAGCTGCTTGGGTTGAGTTCTTTAGAACAGCACCAGGAAGAGAAGAACACTTCCCATCAGTATCTGGATGGCTGTAGTGGCTTCCTGCTGGTCTCTGGGTACAGGATAAAGTTCTAGGTGGCCTTCAGGACCCTGCATCTCCCAGCGTGGAGGCCTCTTCCCTGTGTTCTTCCTGTGATCTTGCTTTTTCTTTCTGTGATTTCTGTACTTAAGCTATTTACCTCCCATTACTGTCCCATGTGGTCTTTCCACAGCTTCAGGAACTTCCTGTGCCTCCCCTCTGCTCAGAATACCGCTCCTCTGATATCTACGTCTACAGAAGCATCCCCCATGCCTCCAAAGTCAGCATCAGCATTGGCTCTCCTGGGAGACCCTTAAACCTCCCAGGCTTGGTTGGATGCTGCTCTGCTGGGCTCTCAGGCCCTACAGAGGCAGGGATAGGCCCTTTGGAATCTGGCATGAAGCAGTTGTCCACAAGAGGCTGATGTGCCAATGCTACCCAATTACAGAGGTGTAGAGTAGTCTTGTTGACTTTGTGGCCATCAGAACCACATTATCCTGCTTCCCTGGTACTCAGATAAGCAGAATTCCCTCTCTGTCCTTGATGGACACTCCAGGGCAAGCAATAAATGAAGCAGGTCTTATTTGATGCTGAATGATGGTAGGATAGGACCAAGGCTGAGGTGAGGTTGTACCAGATGCCCAGGCCCTCTCTTCGGGAAGGAAGTAGGATTCTAACTTACCCTGTCCTTTCTTTATGTCCTCTGACTAAGGTCTGCTGCCCATTGGGGACTTAGCTCTGCATCTTGGGGCCTGGTTGCTACAGTATGAAGGAGGGCTGTCGTGATTCGAACTATGTGGACACCAGAGCTGAGACACAGACTTGTTCAGATGCTTCTCTGGCTTGCTGGAAAACTCTCTCTTAGACAAAGGTATGTGCTCCCAGGTCAGGCTGCTTCAGCCTCTTCGTGAAGTTCTTTGGAAGAAGGTTCTAGATCCATTTGTCTAGAGATTGCCAACTCCTCCTAACCAGACAACTGGCTTAGGCTCCAGTGTTCTGAGTTTTGTAAGTAACTCAGAAGGTGAATATTTTTGTATTTTTTCCCCTAAAAACATGGCCAGGAAGAATAGCCAGAAGCAAAAGGGCAGGAAGAAGAGTAGAGAGAGGCGAAGGGAGGACAGAACTTCCGGATGGCCGTCCTGCCTTTGAACTTCCTACCTCCCCAGTCTGAACTGGAATCCTGGGAAGGAAGTGTAGCACAAATTCTGATTGCAATGAAAGAGATTCAGAACCAGATATCAAAGAAAGGCTGAAATATCAGAAAGAGGAAATGCCACAGTCAAACCCCACCCAGCTATCTTCCAGCTTCCTTAGCCTCTCTCCTGGTCTCTTCTAATTCTGTTGTTTTCCTAAACCTGCCTTAAATACCCTTCTCCCAGCTGTATCCCATCCAGGTTAGGATTAAAGATGTGAGCTACTCTATTTGCTAGTCAGCCTCCAACTTACAGAAACACGGAAAGATCTCTGTCTCTGGATTAAAGGCGTCACCACTGCCAGGCTTTCCCCGTGCTAGGATTAAAGGTATGTGCATTGAAGCCCAGCTGATTGGCTTTGTACTCACAGAGATCTAGAACTCCCTGGGCTTTGTGAGTTACCACTGCTCTGTTATCCCTGGAACTCCTGGAGCTACCTCTGCCTAGTTTTGCCTGTGGGTTGATCTCTTGATATTCCAGGTTTTATTAAATATGTAACATATTACCACAGGGAAGAGCGGTTTTGTTCCCAGGAGAAGCCAGTTGTTTGGCTTTCCCCTCTGCCTCTACATTTGAGACCCAGGGAGCAACAGGGTTAGGCTCCTGCCCACAGACAAGCCTTTGAGCTAGAGGCACAGGGCAGACAGGCTGTGACTGTTGTAATCTGATGGTTGTAGCATTCTTAGGAGTAGTATAGACTACAGAGCCAAGGCTGACATGATCTCCAGCAACTGTCTGGCTTCCTGTACTATTTTCTTATGTCTTCTGAGATGCCTGTTTATTAATTCACTTACTCACTTTCTCGCCACACTCAGGGCTCACCTCTCTTTCTTTGTCCCATTCATTCTTAGCCATCTATCTATCCATCACATCCATTCACTCATTTATCTGTTCACCCTTCATCCATCTTCTCAACCATTCATCCACCTATCCATTCATCCACTCAACCCTTGTGCATGCATGCATGCATGCATCCATCCATCCATTCACCTACTCTGCCATCTACTCATCTATTCTTGTATTATCCATGCATCCAGTCATTCTCCGTGTATTCTCCTGTTCAGGATTTTTGCACACCAAATACCAATCAGTTCCTGAGCATGGGGCTGTTTTATATATATATATATATATATATATATATATATATATATATAAAACCTGTGATGATGAGCAAATGTTCACCAATCCTCATGGCTGTTATATTGTTAGGCTTTTCCTAAAACCTCCAAGTATCTTCCATCCCCAAGGACATATCACTATCTCCCTGCTACCCTCACAAATTTTCTCCCAAGCTCTAGATATGACAGGAAATATGGATGATGTTTCTCCTGATTCTCAGCCTTGTATCTTATGTGGATCCCCTAGAACTGGAGTTATAGGTGGTTGTTACTTATAGGTTGTTAGGTGCTGGGGACTGAATCCAGGTTCTCTGCAAGAACATTGGAATCATCTCTTCAGACCTTCCTTTATTTTTTTTATATGGGGTATGTGTGTGTGCATGCATGTGTGCAACATGTATATATTTTTGCATTTATATACCCCCATGAGGAGGTCAGAGAAGGGTGCTGGGTATCCTTCTCTATCACTCTCTACTGTATTCCCTTGAGGCAGAGTCTCTTACTGATCCTGGATCTCATTGTTTTGTGGATAGAAAAAAAGAACATACAGAATAGAACTAGAGATATAGTTCAATTCAGTGAGTGCTTGCCCATTATACAGGAGGTCTGGGGTTCAAACACACCTGCACCCCAGAATAGGCAAGAATATAAAGACAGAAAGAAGATAAATGATTGGGGGTGGAGCCTAAGAGAGGAGGGTGGAGAAGAAAACAGGAATAACTAGGAATGGTCATTGTTGGTTTTGCACGTGAGAACAGACACACTATCAGTGCCACACTGGAGTTTATTCAGGAAAGTTGCCAGGTAAGTCCATGGGAAGAGAAATGGAAGAGAGAAAGGCTTTACACGTGGTGTCTCCTTTTAAGAGAACAGGTGGGCACAGATTTACATAGCCACGCCTAGGGGCATGTACTACAGACATCATGCTTGGTTCGAAATTAGCTGCTATGTGCCAGGAATCCTTACATCCATGGAATCTCTCTCTCTCTCTCTCTCTCTCTCTCTCACTCACACACACACACACACACACACACACACACACACACACACACACACACACAGGTTGTAAAAGATTTCCATGTCTGTTTGGGCCAGAAGTTCGGACCTTGCCCACGGTGCCTCCCCCCCCCTCAAATGAATCAGCCTCTTATATTAATTTCATACTGTTTGATCTATGTCTCAGACACATTACTAGCTAGCTCTTTCATCTTAATTCACCCCATTTCTAGTCATCTACCTGCCACGTGGCCCAGCCCGTGGCTCACCTGGATTCTTTACATGGTTCTTGCAGGGGTCGGGGGGCACTGACTGACTCCACCCTTCCACCCTCCTTCACCTGTCTCTACTTTGATTTCCTGCCTACTGCTATGGTGCTCACCATAGATAGGCCAAAACAGTTACTTTATTTACAGCGTACAGAGAACATTTCCACCACACACACACACACACACACACAGAGTTCCAGGGACCAGTCTGAGGTTGCTAGGCTTGTACAGCATGTGTTTTTGCACGCCTCCAGTCATCTCTCTGCCCCTGGCATCTCTTTGGGGGGGAGTTGAGAATATAGCTCTGTGAATGCCTAAGGCATAATTTAGATGGGTAAATTGTACCATATGTGAATTATATTGCAATAAAACTATTTTATGAGAAAATATTTAAAAGGAAATCTCTTTAACCTTTATAAAAAGGTAATCTGAAGTAACCCGACACTAACAGACCCATTTCTTTCCTGTTGTTTTCTGTCAGTATACTCAGTGGGACCTCTGGTTCCATTTGTAGCCTGAAGGCTACCCTGATTTGCAAATCATGAATAAAAGCTGATTACATCTATAACTTTTTTTTTTCAAGACAAGGTTTCTCTGTGTAGCCTTGGTTGTCCTAGAACTCACTCTGTAGACCAGGCTAGCCTCAAACTCACAGAGATAGATCCACTGGCCTCTGCCTCCCCAGTGCTGGGATTAAAGGTATTTGACACCTAACATAAGATATGAATGTTTTCTTTATACTTTTTATCTTACTGATGGATGGTGATTAAGATCTGAATGCTAGTCCAGCAGAAGAGAACCTTTATCCAGTAGCTGATGGAGGCAGAGGCAGCTGCCTCCACAGCTAAGCACCGGGTCTAGCTTCTGGTCTAGTTGAAGAGAGGGAGGAGAGATTATATGAGCAAAGGGATCAGGATCGGCAGAACCAGCCACAATATGAAGCTTTGCACCCACAAGGAGGAAGGAAGCTTGTGTGAGGCCTACCTGGCTTAAGAGACCAGATCTGAGGCCAAAAGTCAGAGCATGCCTCAAGTAGATGATGCACCTCGCCGACTATCCAAGACTGGAACCAGCCTCTATGCAGTGCTGGAACTGAAGAAAGGTGCCCAGCCTGAAGAGGTCAAAAAAGCCTACAGGAAACTGGCCTTGAAGTATCATCCAGACAAGAATCCAGGGGACACTCAAGCAGCAGAATTCTTCAAAGAGATCAACACAGCCCATTCTGTACTCAGTGACCCTACCAAGAAGAGAATCTACAACCAGCATGGCTCATTAGGAATATACTTGTTAGATCATTTTGGCGAAGAAGGCGTCAGATACTATTTTATAGCCCACAGTTGTTGGTTCAAGACACTCGTCATCCTTTGCTGCCTTTTAACTGGCTGCTGCTGCTGCTGCTGCTTTTGTTGTGGAAAACTTGCCCCGCCGCCACCCGAGGAAATTAACAAGAGTCAGCAAAAGAAGGCCTATTCTCAGCAAAAGAATGTCAATCGGCAGCCCACAAGATTAGATCCACAAGCATATTGTAATTCCACCCCAGGAACACAAGGAAAAATTGAAATTGAGGAAGAAGAAGACAGTTTTGATTAGTGAGGAAGTGAAGAAGAGTTGAAGTGCTGGCCCAGTGAGAGTCCCCTGCCACCCAGCCAGCCCATGGGACACACTGAAGAGAGAAACAATTAGCCCTGTTCTCACGTTGACCCTGATTCGACTCCTGTTCTTAAAAACAACAGAAGTCTTCAGAAGTGATGACCACATCCATCCTAGAAAGGGACCATCTCTGCCCTCCGTACACCACTGAGCCTATCCACATACAACCTTGCATTGCTCTTCTCCATATCTTTATCCACATGAGCTCTCGAGCAGTGATGGCAGGTGTTCCCTGAGAACACCTTTCCCAGGGCACGCTGGGTACCTGCCAGTGTCCGGTAGATGCCCAGCACTTGCTGATTAACTTCACCAAGACCCTGATCACCAAGAGCTAGTGGAGCAGTTAGTCCTCCTTTGTTGCAACGTTGTGTACCAGGAACCCCTAGCACCAGCCCCATTTCTTAGCTGTATGCCTTTGGGAGGCTGATTTCACTGTCTCCTGGTACCTCCACCATTGGCATTGACACTCTACTCATAAGACGGCTTGGGAAATGTGTGAGTGCCTTGCAGGTTTGTGGTTTCCCCTTGGACTTCAGCCCCATCTCTGTAGCCATTATCAACCATGCTCCTGCAGACTGGCTGCATTCCATGCTCCAGTGCCTGCTGCCTCCATTATTCACGACAACCCTTGCAGGCCGATCCCCATATATTTGTCCTTGACACAGGGCCATGAGATCTGATGGGGACAGACTGTACTCAGAAACATCACACAAGCCTCAGTGTGCTGTTGGCTTGGCATCCTCTGTATCCTCTTTATCATTTCTTTTTTATTCATGTGGGGTCAGGGCTTAGGAACCCTCAAACCTCTCTACCCCCATTGGGAGAAGGACTAAAGAATGTCAATAATAAAAAAAAAGCTTTGTCCAAAAAAAAAAAAAAAAAAAAAAAAAAAAAAAAAAAGGATCAGGATCATGAGGAGGAGATGCACAGAGATGGCTGACCTGAGCTATTGGGAACTCACTGACTTTGAAATAACTGCTGAGGAACCTTCATGGAAAGGAATTAAACCCTCTGAATACAGATGACTGTCAAACAGTGTGGGCAGTGTGTGGAGCCTCTTGCAGAAAGATCAGAGTTTATTCCTGGTGCATGAACTGGCTTCTCGGAGCCCATTCCTTACAGAGGAACACCTTGCTCAGCCTTGATACTGGGGGGAGGGACTTGGCCCTACCTCAGCTGTGTATGCCAGACCAAAGTGACTCACCATGGGATTCCTTGCCCTCCTGGGGAATAAATGGGGTCGGGAAAGGCTGAGGGAGGACACCAGGGAGGGGAGAGAGGAGGAGCAGTAGAGGGTATGAGAAAAAACCTTTTTAAATAAAAAAAATTTGGAGGATTGAATGCTAGGTCTTTCTTTGAATGCTAATGAAGCATTCCACATCTGAGCTGTACCCTTAGCTGGTGATTTTTTTTTCTTTCTTCTTTTTACTAAGATAAAAGATTTATTTTATTTTTAATTATATGTATGTTTGTTTGGTTGGTTTTGTTTTTTTGACACATGGTTTTTCTGTGTAGCCTCAGCACTATAGACCAGACTGGTTTTGAACTCACAGAGATCCACTTACTTCTGCCTCCTAATTGCTGGGGCTAAAGGTATGTGCCACCACAGCTTAGTTTATTTTATTTCTTAATTATTTTATTTTAGTGTGAGTATTTGCCTGCATGAGTGTATTGCATGGGTGCGGGGCTCTTGAGGAGGCCAGAAGAGGGCTTTAGACCCCACGGAACTGGAGCCACACATGGTTGAGAACTTCCGTGTGCATGCTGGGAAGTCCATGTGAAACTGGACTCTCTGGAAGAGCAGGAAGAACTCTTAACAGCAAGTGCTGAGCCTTTTCCTCGCCCTTGCCTTTTTTTTTTTTTTTTTAAAAAAAAAACAACTTTATTTATTTATTTATTTGCCTTGGTGTTTGCCTGGAACTGGAACTACAGACAGTTGTTACCTGCCATGTAGGTGCTGGGAATCGAACCCGGGTGGTCCTCTGGAGGAGCAGAAGGTACTCTTAACCACTGAGCCATCTCTCCAGCCCCGCCTTTTTTTTTTTTTTTTTTAAAGATTTATTTATTATGTATACAGTATACAGAAAAGAAGGCACCAGATGTCATCATAGTTGGTTGTGAGCCACCATGTGGTTGCTGAAAACTGAACTCACTACCTCTGGAAGAACAGTCAATGCTCTTAACCTCTGAGCCATCTCTCCAGCCCCCCTTACCTTATTTTTGAGGTGAGTCTCTCGTTGACCTGGAGCTTGCCTTTTAGGCTAGGCTGGTTGGCTGGAGCTTCAGGGTTCTGCCTCTCCTCCCAGCACTAGGCTTATAAGAACATGCCACCCCCTCTCTTTATGGGGTTCTAGAATTGGAGGATTTAAAGCATTATCTATGTGGCTGACAAGTTGACTTATTTAAAGTATTTATTCACAAGCATAAGGACCCGGATTTGGATCTTTTGCACCTATGTAAAATATGATGTGATGACACATGTCTGTAACCCTAGGGCTGGGTTATGGCCCAGCACACATTTGTAACCCTAAGGCTGGGTTAGGGCCCAGCACAGGTCTGTAGCTCAAAGGCTGGATTATGGCACAGCACACATCTGTGGGATGTAAGAATGGATCTCTGTAGTCTGCTGACCAGCCAGTCTATCCAATCAGTGAACTTTAGGCTCAGTGAGAAAACATGCTTCTAAAAGTAAGACAGAAAGCTATAGAAGACACTTGACATTGATCTCTGGTCTTCAGCATGTATATCCCCTTGGCACATACACACACATTAAAAATAAATGAAATAAAAAAAATCCCAGTTTTTCTAGAGGTTTTGAATAGATACACTTTTTTACTGTTAAGTTTTTCTTCTTAATTTTCCATTCATGATTTAAAAAAAAAAAAACCACACGTGTTAAATCATATCAAATGCTTCTGCATTTATTAAAAAGATACTTAATAATAGTGTATTGCACATTTCCAAATAGCTAAGAGAGCAAATTTCAAATGTTCTCACCACAAACAGTAGCATTTGAAGTGATGAATATGCTAATTAGCTTGATTGTGTTCCTAAAACATAACATCACTTTGCACTCTATAAACACTTGAGATTACAAATTGTCAATTTGTTATAAAGTTAAAAAAATGAAGATAAAAGAGAGGAATGATGTAGTCTTTCTCACTGAGTCTATAAATGAGATGAGTGTACCTACAGACTCAAAATATTAAGACATCCTGACAAGGCCTGGTGAAGCCTGGCTGTACTTCCAACTACTAAGGAGGCTGAGGCTGCAGGATTGTGAGTTCAAGGCCAGCATGGGCAACTTAGAGAGACCTTGTCTCAAAAAGTGACAAACAGGGCTGAATATAACATTGTCCAACATTGTTGAGGCCTTGGATTCCCAGTATCTGGGGTAGAGGTGGGGGTGGGGTGGGAAGAAAAGACATCTCAACGGTTCTTGGTTACTCAGCACATGGGCACTGGCTTCAAATTATTCTTTGTGTTGGCTTTTGTATTCTCTCTCTAGTTTTCTTATAGTTTGCTCATTTGTATTTGGAGTCAGAGTTATGCTGTCCTGAGGGTCTGGGCTGGGTCTGGATGAACCTGTGCGAGCTGGAATGAGCTGGTCACATTCTTGCTTTTTCTCCTTCTAATATAAGCTTCTTTTTTATTTTTAATAATAGTTCTTGGGTCTCTCCTTTGCTTTTTTATCAATTTTACCAAAGGTTTTTCTTTTTATTAGTTTTGTGAGAGACCAATTTTTGACCTTGTTGATTTTATTTTTCATCTTGCGTTTTGTGCTGATTTAATATTTTTTCCTTCTTAGCTCGCTTATTGCTTCCTTTGGGCTCATTCTGTTCTTAAGAAATGTGTAACTCCTTAAGTAGGGGGATTAGCTTATTAATTTTTTGCCTGAACTTTCAAGGCTCTGTATTTTGTTAAATGTTCTACTTTGGTGATTTCTTTGTTTTTAATTTAATTTTAATTGGCTACAATTTTGCCTATTTATGGGTACAGAGTGATATTTTGATACATGTATAGAATGTGTAATGACCAAATCAGGCTAATTAGTGTATCCATCTCCTTAGAGCTTATTGTTTCTTTGTGTCTATTTTAAAATAGAGAATAGATCACTGTTAACCACAGTCATCCCACTATGCCAAAGCCCCAGAGTTTAATCAACCTCCTCTGTTCTGTCTCTCCATCCAGGATTTCTACTCTTCTGTCTACCTGCTTCAGACACCACTACTACTTTTGTTCCCCAACCAGTCTCACTATGTAGCCCAGGCTGGCCTCCAATTCTCCATCCTCCAGAGTGCTGGGATTACAGATGCTTGTTGCTCGCCATGCCTGGCCACTGTTATGCTCTCTACTCATATAAGATCAACTTTTGTTGTTGTTTGAAACTGGGTCTCATGTAGCCTAGACACTGAACTTGCTATGTAGCTGAGGATGACCTTGAATTTTTTCTTTCCTTCTTTCCTTTCTTCCTCCCTTCCTTCCTTCCTTCCTTCCTTCCTCCCTCCCTCCCTCTCTCCCTCTCTCCCTCTCTCCCTCTCTCTCTCCCTCTCTCTCTCTCTCTCTCTTTCTCCCTTTCTTTCTGAGAAAGGGTTTCTCTGTGTAGCACTGGTTGTCCTAGAACTTGCTTTGTAAATTAGGATGGCCTCAAACTAACAGAGATTCTCCTGCCTCTGCCTTGAGTTTGGGGACTAGAGGCATGTACCACTACAGCCTAGTGACCTTGAATTTCTGTGCCTCCATCTCCTGAGGGTTGGGATTACCGGTGTGCATCTTGAAACCTGCTTTGTGCTGGGCTGGGGAGTTGGCTCATACTACGCATGCATTCTACCAACTGAGCTACAACCACATAAACCACCACCTTGATCAATTTTTAAAATCTCCACCTGTGAGCCTCACAGATCTTGTTTTTCTCTTGAGACAGGGTTTCTCTGTGTAGCCCTGGCTGTCCTGGAGCTAGTTCTGTAGACCAGGCTGGCCTCGAACTCAGAGGTCCTGCCTGCCTCTGCCTCCCAAGTGTTGGCATTAAAACTGTGCAGCACCACTGCCCAGCTTGTTTTTTATTTTCTTTTTAGACGGAGTATCTTTAGTATGTAGCCCTGGCTGTCCTGGAATTGGATGTGTGTGGCCTTGAACTCATAAAGATCTGCCCATTTCTGCGTCTGGAGTGCTGGGATTAAACTCTCAAGTGCTAGGATTAAAGCTGTGTGCTACCAGGGCCAACTTGACAGGCAATTATTTTTAGTCATATATACCTATTAAAAAAGAAAGGGGGAAAACATGTTTATTTATGTGTGTGTGTGTGTGTTTGCACTTGTGTGCATATGCACAGAGGTGAGAGCACAACTTGGGGAATCCTCTTCTTCAACCAAGTGGGTCCTGCGGGCTGTTAAGCTTGGGACTTGGTGACAGATGCCTTTCCTACTATGTATGCTATCTGGGTGACTGATGTCTCATTGTCACTTTAAGCACTTATGTCATGATTTCTTCTCTGACTTATGAATTGCTTAAAGGAAAGCTTTACTGTCAACAGGTGTGTGCATTTGCACTGATCTTCTTTTTAGAGAGGTCTAATTTAAAAGTACTGTAGTGAGGAGCATGGTCCGTGGAATGAGACTTGCCTGGTAGCCTTTCTAGTATGTGACTAATTTAAAAAGAGCTTGGGGCTGTGTTTTAGCGGTAGAGCACTCACCGATCTGTCCTGGATTCCATCCCTAATGCTGGCAAATGGTGAAGTGGGTGAGGGAGCACGGTGCTTCCTGGAATGGTGAGTCTGTAATGATATTCCATAGACGTCCATCAAGCTTTGGGAGACATGGTTGGATACCCCTGAAAAATAGGCTGGCTGCTGGGCTATGGAAAATCATGGAGAGATAAGCCACCCAGGAGTCCATCCTTGCCTTTCTTTGTTGTTATTGTTGTTTATAACTATTGAGACAGGACACAGGACTACGTGGCTGGCCTGGAACTCCTCAGCCTCTGCCTCCCAAGTGCTGAGATTACAGGCGTGTATGGCCAGGCCTGACTCTGGCATTCTTTTGCTTGGTATTCTGATGGTCTTCAAGCTGTCTCTTTACCTGATAGATGTACACAGAGAAAAGTTGAATTTTAAAATCCCTTCTAACAGCACATCTTTTAAAGGGCACATTTAGAATTTTTATGTGAATTGCGATTATTGATGCACTCTGACTTATTTTTATTATCTCATTTTCCTCCCCCTGTGTATTCTTCTTTCCTGTCTTACTCTTCCTCCAGCTGGATTTATTGGGTTTGTTAATTTTCTTTTGCTGTTCTTTCCTCCTCCCTTTGCTGGTTTGGAATGCATATGCCTCAGTCTGTATTTCTTGTAATTGCTTTTAAGAAGGACTTTTACTTGTTTGAGTGTATGTATGTGCACACCATAGCATACACGAGGAGGTTCGGTGACTGCGTTTGGAATCTGGCTCTTTCTTTCCACGCTGAATTCCATCATAAGAGTGGAACTCAGGGGCTGGAGAGATGGCTCAGAGGTTAAGAGCACTTGCTGCTCTTCCAGAGGTCCTGAGTTCAATTCCCAGCAACCACATGGTGGCTCACAACCATCTATAAAGGAAATAAAACATCTGGTACCTTCTTCTGTTAAATAAATAAATCTTTAAAAATGAAAACATAAATCTTAAAAAAGAGTGGAACTCAGAGTGTCAGGCAGCTGTGGCAGATGCTTTTCTGCCAAAACATCTTGTTGGCCCCAGTGATTTGTCTGGGAAATTCTGCCCTATCTGTAGATTGGCATTATTACACTTTTTTCAATATTCTGGTTTTTCTGTTCCCACAGTGACCTTGACTTTATCCATTTGTACAGATTTAGGCACACCTTCCTATTTCTTTGCTCAAAGCTCTCTTTGCCACACCCATTCTTTCTTTTGGGCTAATTTTCTGCTTTGTTTTGTTTTTATCTCGTAAGTTCTCCAAAAATTTTGTGTCTAAAGAGTAGCTGTTTGGTTTTCTTTATGAGGAGAAATTCCGGTGTTTCCGCTTCACCCTCAGCCTTGCATGGCACTTTTACCAAGTTAGCAGTTCCAGGCTGACTTACTTTTCTCTGGCTTTGAGGATGCCTGTCTCGGGTGCTGCTGCTCCTCTGGAGGCCACAGCTGTAGGTGGGTCCCCTGCTGCACAGCTGGGGAAAGCTGGGTCGTTAGTGGTGTGCAGCCTCACCGCTGTGACCATGTGTGCTTCCTTTATTGGCCTTGTTGATGCTGGGGTATTCCCAGTGTCTTTTCATTAGTTCTGGAAAGTTCTTAGTGGTTGTGTCTTCAAGTCACTTCTCCCTTTTTCTCTCTAGCCTCTTTCTGGGACTTTTATTCCACCCATCATTTATTTATTGGTACTGGGGATTGAACACAGAGCTTCACATGTGCTCAGCAAGCATTCCACTGAATTATAACCTCAGCTCTGATCCTTCTTCCAGCCCAGTACCTCTCCTGCTTTATGTCAAATATTCCAGTTAACCTATTTCTTTGTTCTCAGAATATGCCATTTGTATGTGTGTGTGTGTGTGTGTGTGTGTGTGTGTGTGCGCGCGCGCGCGCGCGCGCGTGCGCGCACGCATGCAAAGTGTGCTCATACGTGTACGTAAGAATATATATATGAGCACACAAATGAGTTTTCAGAGCCCAGAGCAGGACCTTGGGTATCAACCTCTACCACTGCCTCATTGCCTTGAGACAGGGTCTCTCACTGAAGTGGCTGGCCTAATGTACTAGCATTAGGCAGAGCCAGACTGAGACAGGAGGATTCCCTTAAGACCCAATTACAAAAAAATTGAAACCAGTGGGCTGGAGAGATGGCTCAGGGATTGGGAGCTCTGACTGTTCTTCCAGAGGACCTGAGTTCAGTTCCCAGCAACCACATGGTGGCTCACAACCATCTATGATGACATCTTCCCTCTTCTGTATACTGTGTACATAATAAATAAATCTTTTAAAAAATTGAATCCAAAACACACATACAACAAACAAACAAAGCATAAACAACCAAGTTCAAGTCACACCTTTTTGTCTTAACTTCCTCATAGCTGGTTCTTTATAAACACATCTTGGTACCAGAATCTAACCTGTCAGATGCCTTCTGGGATGGACATTGACTACAGGGTGGGGGTAGGGGGGTGAGAGGAGGGGGGGTGGGGGGTGAGGGGGTGGGGGGGTAGGGGGTGGTGCTTTCCCCACATTCTCAAGGTCACATACTTCTTCCAGGAAATGCAAACCATCCTCCCCATCTCTCCCCTCCCTCCCCCCTCCCCCTGCTTCCTGGGAAACAGACATAGCCTGACTATAAGAAACAGACTAAGCTACTTATCAAGCACTTGGCCTGGAATCTTCCATTCTACCCCGACTCTGTCACATGACTAAGCTCTCAAAATCTCCACCATGGGATCTTTTTTGTGTCACAAGTAACTCTTCTAATAAATCTGTTCCCCAAAGGACAATCTGCCTTGATGTCTCCCTTGAGCCACAAATCTAAGACCTTTCAAAAGAGAAAGCCAAGATCCAGCCAAGCAGAGACAGCTGGACATTGCCGGGTTTCTGAGCCCAGGCAAACCCATGATCCCTCCAGGGCCCTCCTGTATTTTTTGCTCCTTGACTCCATCCCATCTGGCTGTCTAGTTGTTTAGAAAGTTTTCTTATGCCATCCATGCAAATGAGTTTCTGGAAATATCTGTCACTGTGAAGGAACTGATCAGCTTCCCCTTTCTGGTAAGAAGAATCTCAGGGCATAGTGTTTTCTTTTCACCCTGCCTTCCAGGAAGCTCAAAGTTGACTTTTAGGATCCATCATGGCATCTACAGGCAACCTTTAGGATTCCACTGTGAATCTGCTGACAGAATTAATCTGTTTTCTTGCTAAGTGATCTCACGGCCTTTTAGGGGAAAAAATGGTTTCAGATTCTAAATCTGTAACAATATTGTGGTCCATTGAAGCTGCAAGGGATGCTGGAGAGAGCCAGGCTGCCTCAATGCAAACCCAACTCTGCCCTTCACTGCCTCAGGCCTCACATGCAAGAGTCTACAAGAATCTAGTGATGTCCCTGGACAGCTGATGGCCTAGGAACCTGTGCCCAGTTGTGTCATACCCCCAATCTTTGTAATATGTAAATTAGGTTCATAGGAACTTGAAGGAGAGCCAAGGGGGACAGAGATGGAGAAGCTTTCTGTGTAGAGTAGGAGACCTAAACAAGCACTGTTTTGGGGCAGGGAGCCAGGGGACTGAGGGGTGGTGGAGGGGATCAAGAAGGCAGGGAGTTAATCAGAAGTGTGGGATGGGAGGGGAAAGGAACCCACAGCTCCTGGTACACAGTGTACAGATGGAGAATGGGAACTCTGAAGGAGATACCCTTGCTCAGCCCTTCCCTGCCCATGTTCTTCCACCCTCCTGGGACTCCTGGCTGGGCCTCATGTGATTGGGGGTAGGTAGTAGATCTGCCATTTTCTGTGCTGCGGCCGTTCAGGCTAGTGGACCAGGGCAAGGCCTGCTTGCCAGAGTGAAATAAGATGCTGGAAGGCCCTGCCTCAGAGGCCCTGGTACTTAGGAAGCAGACATTTTCCAACAGGTGACATTTGAGAAACAAAAACAGAAGTCCTTGCTGGGCAGAAACTGGGAGTTCCTGGAAGGGACACAGGACAGAAGAAAAAGAGCTATGCAGACCTGAGCAAGGAGGGCAGTGTGACGTGGGGTGGGGAGTGAGTTTTCTGGGAAAACCAAGGGCCCAGAAATAACCCCAGAACCCAGAACTCTTCTGTTTCCCATAGGAAAAAAAAAAAAAAAAAGAAAAAGAAAAGCACCCAGCCATTTCATTGCAGCAACGAAATCTTAAAGGCATTAGCACATGTTTTAAATCCCAGCACTTGGGAGGCAGAGGCAGGCAGTTCTCTATGAATTCAAGACCAACCTGGTCTACAGAGTGAGTTCCAGGCCAGCCAGGGCTATGGGGTAAAACTCCATCTCCAAAAATAGAAAGAAATCAACATCATCTCTACTCCATGAGAGGTTCCAGAAAGTTCTAGGGCAGTATCCTCATACCTATGTTTGAATGGTCTTCATACTCCAGGCAGAGTGTCAGACGCTTCCTGAAAAATGTCTTTAGGGACAGAGGTCCCCTTTCTGAACAAGACTGAAAACTCGAGGATCATCTAGGAGAGCAGTTAGGTTTGACCTTACAAGTAAAAAATCTACTTCACGATGAAGGAAAGGCAGAGGGCAAGCATTGGATTGGCTATGGAAGGGACAAGTAGAGAAGAACCTTTGACCCTCACTCAGGGTCCTAGGCCTCAGGAGGGAAGGTAAGGAGGAGAGGAGGGCATAAGGGAGGGTCTGCATTAAGCTACCCTGACTTAGATCATCTTGTCTGATCTGGGAAACTGAGCACCAAGGGTAAGAGGGAATGGAGGGGAGGGAGGCTGAAGGAGTGATGTCTCTGATGTGTGTCTTTACTGGGCTCCTCTGAAATAATGGCAGAACTTTATGAGTGCAAATTTTATATAGGGGCTGCATTTACGGGGGCAGTTTGACATTTGTTTTTCCTGGCATCACTTCAGACAGAATCCTGGGCAAGTTTATGGAGCCAACAGTCCAATGCAATGGCTGCAATAAAGTCCCATGAGTCACTTTGGTAGTGCACTGCCAGCTACCAACTGTCCTGGTGAGATGGTGGACCAACCTGTGGATCCCACTGCCAGAACAGCATTCATAGTGTCCCCAGCCTTCTGTGCTCAGAGGCTAGCCTAATTAATGGAGGCCAGCATGTGAGGCAGTTGTGGGTGGGGCTGGGTCTGCCTGTGGAATGCTGAAAGGTGAGAAGCAGGGATGTAGCTAGCCTAGCAAGCTCCAGGATGGGGCCAGGTAACTGGCATTTAGCCATTTCCTACTAAATACAGGAACAGAAAGAACAATAAAGCAGCAGTGATCTCTCTGAGACAAGGAAGCTAACATACAATTTCCTTCCGGTTTACCTTAGAAAGGCCTCAGGGCCATGACTGAACCTCAAGGTGAAAACCAGCATCACACAATGGGGGCTTTACCGGAAGGAGAAACTTCCTCTTAAAACTGGGAGAGAAGTGGGCTGGAGAGATGGCTCAGTTAAGAGCACTGTCTGCTCTTCCAGAGGACCTGGGTTCGATTCCCAGCACCCACATGGTGTCTCACAACCATCTATGATGACATTTTCTGTATACATAATAAATAAAATAAATCTTAAAAAAGAAGGCTGGAGAGATGGCTCAGTGGTTAAGAGCACTGACTGTTCTTCCAGAGGACCTGAGTTCAATTCTTAGCATCCACATGGCAGCTAACAACTGTCTGTTATTCCAAGATCTGACACCCTTACATAGTTATACATGCAGGCAGAACACCAATTCACGTAAAATAAAAATAAATATTAAAAAAAAGAGTGAGTGAGGAGTGGCAGTTGGTTCATTCCAGTTTATAGAATTCTACTGTTGTGATAAATACAATAAGCACCCTATGGGAGAAAGGGTTTATTTTAACCTGGGATTCCATTTGGGTCTGGTCATTGGGCAGGAACTTTAAGTAGCTAGCCACATCACGACAAAGGCAGAGAGAAATGAAGGCAGATATGCCTGCTCTCGGTGGTCAGCCTAATAGGGCCATTCTTAGGCAGGTCAAGATTCCTTACCTAAAGAACAGAGCCACATTGTCAGCCCCCTGGGTAGAATTTCCCCTAGAGGTGAGCTTGGAAGAGAGCGCTCACTCCTGGAAGCTCTGCTCTGTGGGCCAGTGGTGGACCCTAGAATAGACCAGCAAGCCAAAGGGTGACAAGGAGAGCCAGTGAAACCCCTTGGCAGGTAAGGATCCTGTCACCATGTCTGACCGAGGAGTTAGAGCTACACACACACACACACACACACACACACACACACACACACACACACACACACACACACGCACGCACATACACACACACACTAAATTTAAAAAGCCAGGTGTGGTGACACATACCTTTGGTCCCAGCACTTGGGAGGAGGGTCTCTGAGTTCAAGGTCAGTCTGGTCTACAGTGTGATTCCAGGACAGTCAGGGTTATACAGAGAAAGCCAGCCTTGAAAACCAAAAAAGTAAAGAAAAAAAAAAAAAAGAAACAAAAAAAGGTAACTGTTGACAAAGTTCTAACATTTTGACATTGCAGACCACACATATCCAGCACCTTTTAACTTTCATTTATAATGATTCTCACTATTAATGCTTTTTCCCATTGGGAAATTTTGTGTGGGCTTTTTGGCAAAGGATAAAAATGTGTACAATGGTAGCCTCTCTAAACAAATTCCATTGTGTCCTAATTACACCAAGAACAGGCAAGTTAGAGATTTACTAACACACCTAATCTCCAGGATGAAATGCCTACAATTCAGATCCAGAGCCCGAGGCCGTTAAGGGCAAGAGTTCAGTTAATAAATACAGAATGGTATAACAGAAAAAGAGTAAGACATCAGGACCTTCCCTTTTAGAAGAGTTGTGAGGGAAACAGGACCAAGTAGTAAGATTACAAAATTGTAGTATAGTGTCCCGTCCCCAGAAGAAGTCCTTTTCCCAAGGTCAGGCATTTGGATAAGGATCTTCATTCCCTGGGGAGGGAGGGAGGGGTTGAGGAAGGTTCCTGCTTGATAAAGCAGTAATTCTCTTTATCTCTTGCTGTGGTAATATATTATAAGTCTAATAAAGTCTGATAAATCAGAGGACAGAGCCACACACAGATTTAGCCAAGGTCAGGGAGTGGTGATCCACACCTTTAATCCCAGCACTTGGGGGCTGAGATCCTCTAGATCTCTGTGGGTTCAAGGGCAAACAGAGCTAGGCAGTGGTGGCACAAACACCTTTAATCCTAGCTCTAGGAAAGTTGAAGAAGGAAGTGAGATGCTGGGCAGAGAAAGAGGAGGCAGGAGTTCTTCCCTTCAACTGTGCGCCCTTTCTGCGGAGGACTCAAGTCTGAAGATTCCTAGAGACAGCATCTACCCTTTTGGTCTGAGGAGGTGAGAACTGGATGTGGCTTGTTCCTCTCTCTCTCTGATATTTCAGCTTTCCCCTAATATTTGGCTCTGGATTTATTATAATACCAAATAGAATTTGTGCCTTATCTAGCAAGAGGAACTTGTGACCCTTTCATTAACTTAAAATATAATGGTGCCTACTGTCCAGGTCAGGCTAGCTTCCCCAACCTCTGATCTCAAGCCGCACCCCAGCTCCCATGCCTCCTTTTCTCCCATTTAATTCTATGTGAAATTATAGAGTATTATAAAAGGTATATTCATTTTCAATTAAATGCTGCTGGCAGTCATCCTGATCACCCTCAGATCATGTTCGTTTCCCTCTCCCACACTGACTCCACACATCCTCTTTGGGACCTGAAACTCCACTAAAGTAGATTTTCAGCATTAAAAAAAAAAAAAAACAAAAAAACAAAAAAACACTGTGGTAATACTTTATATATTCTCTAACAGATAAAGCTTGCCTGAAGATCAGAGGGCAAACCCAGCCACTTGTTAGTCATAGAGGCCAGCAGTGGTGGCATACACACTCATGCCTTTGATCCCAGTACTTGGGAGGCACTGGCCTTTAATCCCAGCACTCGGGAGGTTGAGGCAGGTAGTGATATGGCTGGGAAGAGAGAGTAATATAAGTTGGGTGGAGACAGGAGCTCAGCCTTCTCTGCTTGAGGATTCCTTAGAGGTAGGAAGTCTTTCTAATGGCTACTTCTTTGTCTCTATGACCTTTCAGCATTTACCCTGATATCTGGCTTTGGGTGTTTATTAAGACCAATTAGGATTCATGCTACAATCCATTCCTTCCAGCCCAGGATTGCCAGAAGAAGCAAACTAGACGCGGTAAGGGGTTCTCTTTGGGGGTGGGGGCAGTGATCACGTTAGGGGGCTTCAGCTGAGAACAGAACCTTGCTAATAAGAGACTGTACAAGCTCTCTCTGCCTCTCAGTCTGATGGGAGAGGTAGGCAGCATTAACGAACAGCATCAGGGAGCTGGGCTTTCACCTACAGTCTCTAGTGGGGCAGCATTTCTGTGTGTGTGTGTGTGTGTATGTGTGTATTTAGGAAGAAATGAAAATATATTATATCCCTTTTCCATGGAGGGGCTAAGACTCTGCTTGTTTCTTTCTTTCTTTTTTAACTTTATTTATTTATTATTTATTTATTTGCCTTGGTGTTTGCCTGGAACTGGAACTACAGACAATTGTTAACTGCCATGTGGGTGCTGGGAATCGAACCCGGGTCCTCTGGAAGAGCAGAGGGTGCTCTTAACCGCTGAGCCATCTCTCCAGCCCTGACTCTGCCTGTTTCTAAGGCTGGGATTCTTGGTACTAAGGAGTACATGTGTGCACATGCAAGTGTGTCTGAATGATGGAGGGGAAGAGTGGGCTCTTCTGATAATCATTCAGTTGTTCCCCAAGAATTTCTATGAGAGAGAAGTGAGTCAGGGTTCTGTGTGGCTCAGCCCACAGAAGGACGGGCCAGCAGGGAAACGCAAACCAGAATATGTTAACAAAGGGAATTTAACACAGGGCATTTGCTTCCCTGGAAACTGACAAGCTGAGAAGCCATCAGTGACAGGCACAAGGCTAGGACCCACTGGAAGCCATCAGTACCTGTAGGCAAGAAAGACAAGGGAAGAGGCAGGGGTCCAGGGCCTTGTGACTGCGTCAGCCCCACTGGGGTGCTTGTGGCTGTTACCAGCCTCATTGGAGTGCTGACAAGCCAGTGTTGGTGGTAAGAAGTGGACACAATGACCATCAGAGGTGCTACCCAGCTTTTTTTTTTTCTCCTATCTTCTAGTCTCCCAACAGGACTTCTTATTGGACCAAGCAGGAGGCTGCAGCCTTTGGGGATCAGCCTCTGGCTTCAGAGTCTAAGAGGGGCCCTGCAGGGAAAGAGGCTTGAGATCTGCACAGAGAAACTGGAGGAGAAGCTGACAGGGAGGCGGCCAGGTCAGGCTGGTGCTCTGGGGATTCCAGTGAGTTTCCAGTGGGATGTTGGAGCTTGAGTGCCTTCGATCAGAAAAACACCCAGTCGTGGGTCCCAGGTACCTTGTTGGGATCTTTCTGTTTCCCTGCAGGAGATGATCACCCTTATTTGGAAAGTCCTTACAGGTTAGAAACGTGGTCCTCTAGGCAATTAAACTGTAACAGAGTCTTTGGCTTCTGGTGGGTCAGAGAAAGTGTGATGTAGGCCGACCTAGAGCTGTCCGTGGTGCTGGAGCGGGGTGTGTGTGTGTGTGTGTGTGTGTGTGTGTGTGTGTGTGTGTGTGTGTGTATCTGTTGGAAGGCAGCCAGGCTCACAAGGATTCGAGAAACAGATTCAGGCCTACAGTACCAACACCTGGGAGATGGGAAGTTGGATCAGGAGTTGAAGGTCACCCTTGACTACATAGTGAGTTCAAGGCCAGCTTGGGTTACATGAGACCCTGTCTCAAAAATTGTGATATAGAGAGATATAGTCAGATAGATAGGGTCTTAAGATTTAAAAGAGAATTAACAGACTTGTGGTCCTTTGGATCCAATTGCCCCCCATTCATAGGGAGTGGCACTGTTAGTAGGTGTGGCTTTGTTGGAATGAGTGTGGCCTTGATGAAGGAAGTGTGTCACTGTGGGGTGAGCTTTGAACTTTCCTATGCTCAGGTTACGGCCCAGTGTCTCAGTTATTATCTGTTGCCTGAAAGATGTAGAATTCCAGCTGCTTCTTCAGCATGATGTTGGCAGGCACACTGTCATGCTTCCCATCATGATGATAATGGACTGAAACTTTGAAACTGTAAATGAGCCCCCACAATTAAATGTCTTCTTTATAATAGTTGCCATGGTCACGGTATCTTTACACAGCAACCCAAAGAAGAGAGACATCAACAGATTCTGTCTTCTGGGAGGAAGAAATAACCATGAATTTTGGTATCCAAGGGTAAAACTGTTGACCACACCCATGGAGGTACTTGTGTGTGTGTTTATGTATGTGAAGAAAAACGTGTATGTAAAGGCCAGAGTAGAGCCTCAGATTTCATTCCTTAGGAGCTGTTCATCTTGTGGTTTTGAGACAGTTTCTTCTTTTTTTCTATTTGCCTAGAGCTCATTGATTGAGCAGCAATCCTAGACTAGTGAGTCCCAAGAGGGATCAGCTTGTTTCTATCTCTCCAGCATTGGGGTTACAAGTGCATATTACTGCATTTGGTTGTTATTTTAAATTTAAATCTATATTTTAAAGTGTGTGTGTGTGTGTGAGAGAGAGAGAGAATGTATGTGTATGTGTGTGTGAGTGTGTGTATATATGTATATGTTTGTGTGTGAGTGTGTGTGTATATGTATATGTTTGTGTGTGTGTGTGTGTGTGAGAGAGAGAGAGAATGTATGTGTATGTGTGTGTGAGTGTGTGTGTATATGTATATGTTTGTGTGTGAGTGTGTGTGTATATGTATATGTTTGTGTGTATGTGTGTGTGTGTGTGTGAGTGTGTGTGTATATGTGTATGTTTGTGTGTGTGTGTGTATATGTATATGTTTGTGTGTGAGTGTGTGTGTATATGTATATGTTTGTGTGTGTGTGTGTGTGTATGTGTGTGTGTGTGTGTGTGAGTGTGTGCAAGTGCCTTTGGAGCCCAGAGAGAATCAGATCTCCTTTAAGCTGGAGTTACAGGCAGCTGTCATCTGCCCGACATGGGAGCTTGAAATTGAACTCAGATTCTCTGGAAGAACAGTACATGCTCTTTAGCCATCTTCAGCTGAGATGACTGTTCTTGGATTCACAGCTTGACTATATCTGGAATTAACTAAAAGCCAAGCGACTGGGCATACTTGTGAGGGACTTTCTCCTTAACTAAATTATTTGAAGCAAAAAGACCCACTTCTAATCTGAATATTTGAGGTGGAAGATTATATCTTTTTTTTTTTTTTAAACTTTATTTATTTATTTGCCTTGGTGTTTTGCCTGGAACTGGAACTACAGACAGTTGTTAGCTGCCATGTGGGTGCTGGGAATCGAACCCGGGTCCTCTGGAAGAGCAGACGGTGCTCTTAACCGCTGAGCCATCTCTCCAGCCCCGGAAGATTATATCTTTAATCTGGGTGTCTTCTGCTTGCAGCCTATATAAAGAACATGGAAGAAGAAAGCACACGTTCTCTCTCTCTTTCTGCTTTCATTCATCCTGACTAGCAATTAAAGCCTACTTCTTTAGGATTCCAGGGTATATCTGAAGACCAGCTGAGACATCCAGTCTGGTGGACTGAACAACTACTGGATTCTTGGACCTTCTGTTCACAGGCAGCCATTACTGGATTAGTCGGACCACAGTCTTTGTGCTGATGCTGAGGAAACACTTCCCAGAAGATTTTAACCTCAATGATGCTGATCTCTTTTTAATCACAGGTGATTCTTCTGCCCCACTGATAGCATCCATTGTCTCAGAAAAGTGAAGGTTTTACTTTGGTGGTTCTGGTATCTTATTAATCACTCCTGAGTTTTCATCCCTAACTAACCAGAGCCACAGATTCTTAACTCAGATGGTCAAGTAAAGTATTTGCTTCCCTCTGAAATGTCACAAACCAGGCCTCCATCAATCTGCACCTACTCCTACAGAACACCTCACTGAGCTCTCAACACTCAATGCACTTTCTAGCTCAAAGTACTAAGTCCTTATACAATCCTTCCCAAAACATGGTTAGGTCTGTCACAGTAATACCCTGCTATTCTGGTACCAATTTCTGTCTTAATTAGGGTTTCTATGGATGCAATGAAACATTATGGTCAAAAGTAAATTGGGAAGGAGGGATTTATTTGGCTCATACTTTCACATCATAGTCCATCCCTGAAGGAAGTCAGGACAGGAAACCAAACAGGGTAGGAACCTGGAGGCAGGAGCAGATGCAGAAGTCATGAAGGGATGCTGGCTTGTTCCTCATTGCTTGCTCAGCCTACTTATAGAATCCAGGACCATCTGTCCAGGGATAGTACCACTCACAATGAGCCAGGCCCTGCCATATTAATCACCAATTAAGAAAATACCCTATATGGTTGCCTACAGCCCAATCTTATAGAGGCATATTTTTTTTTCAATTGAGGCTCCTTCTCTAGTGACTCTCTTGTAGCAAGTTGATGTAAGACTAGCCAGCACAATTGACCTCTTGTCAACTTAACACATAAACACATTACTATTAAGATACAACCTTTTCTTCCTTATTCATTTTCAAGGTCTAACATTAAAAACATAAATAACTTTAAAACTACCCTAGTCTTTGCAAATTCAAACACATTAAAAGTTCAGTCCCTTTAAACTATCCAGCCTCTTTAAAAATTCAAAATCTTTTCAAATTCAAAGCCTCTCAACTAGGAAGAACTAGCACAATCACAATCAAATCAAAGCAAAAGCAAACTCCAATTGTAAATAACTCAATGTCTAATGTCTGGGATCCACCTATCATCTTCAGGGCTCCTCCAAAGGGCTTGGGTCACTTCTCCTGCTCTGCCCTTTGGTCCTGCATACACAAAGTATCTCCTCTGTCTGGCTCCACTCCATATCTGTCCTTGGTGGTCATTCCAATGATACTGGCATATCTAAAATGCTGTCACTTTCTCTTGCAACTGCAATGCACTTTCTCCAATAGCCTCTCTTGGGCTCACTTCAGGGACTCTAGCCCTGTCACACAGTGCCACACCTCAGCTCCTTTTCATGAGCCCTTTATGCCTTCAAAATCAGTACCACTTCGGAGACCCTTACATTACCAACTTCAGTTGCCAACAGAAAGTACAGTCTTGACTGCATCTGGAACATAGCTTTCATATGCTCTTCTTTGTGATTCAAGGAATAATTCCCAATGTAAAAATATGGATGTATTCCAGGAACACAAAACCAATATTTTTGAAGTCATTAGAGCCATTCAATTTATTTATTTATTTTTTAAAGTGTGGATTCTGGGGCTTTTGAACTAAGGTTCTCTCTAGGGGTTGAACTCAGGTTCTCATGACAACAAATTTTTCACCAACTGAGCCATCCCCCCAGCAACCCACCTTGGGAACTTTCTGAGGGAACCCTCTGTTGTGAAACACTCTGGTTCAGAGCGCAGAGGAGGAGCCAATGGACTGTGGTTTGTCCTTGGCCTTTTGGGGCTCAGTCTGTGATGCTGAGGTCCTGCTTCCATGGGAGCCCAAGGATAAAGGTCACAGCTGGCCAACTACTTGGCTTCAGCTTGTTCCTGTCAGTGCTCTCAGATCTTGGGACAGCCTTCCTCATATTCCTTGGTCATGATCATTCCCAGAGACCAGAACTCATCCTTCCAGAGGTCATAGGCCTCAGCTTCCTGACTGGAGGCTCCAGGATGTTACACAATTTCCATGACCTTCTCCATTCCCTGCCCAGGTTCTGTGCTCACTGCTGGGCTGGCCTGCCATTCCTGGGAAAGAGGAATTATGGCAGTTCTCAGGGGAGCCTAGCTTCCTCCTGACTATAAGCAAGCAAAAATCAGAGGCATGGCTGTAGGCTACCAGCCTTGAGCCCAAGGCACAGCTCTCAGCCCATCATACCCATTACACAGATGGGGAAAACCCTAGGGCCAGAGAGACAATGAAATTTATGGTTATCTACAGTCCTGAGAATAACTCTAGCCATGGGCTTGGCCTTTGCGGGAGCTGAGTCTCATTTTGTACATGATGGTCATGAGGTCTCATTCCTGCACCCCATCAGCACCCCAGCGCCCTCATCTACAGATCCATGTTTGCCTGATCTTGGTTGCACACTTCATTTTTTTACCTTGCTTCTAACCATTCAATAAGGGGCTCCCTTAGGTCAAGAACTGGGTGGTCACTTTCTTTCCAAGAATTGAATTGAAACATGATCATTTTGCTTTGCTGTGTCTTGCCATTTGAAGGAGATTTTGATGGCTCCTGAAACAGAGAGAGTAGTATATTGGGTCCTAATCTGATGATGCCTTTCTCTGGGAGGCCTCAGAAGTGGTCTTTTTTGAGGGTTAAAAGCCCCTATCTCTCCTTCCAGGGTCTCTCAGTGCCCTCCTTTGGTGGCCAGCAGGTGGTGCTGTGGTGCCAGATTTGCAGGCCTCAGTGCTCATGTTTGATGGCTGGTATGCAGTCTGGGGGGGTGAATCCTATAACTTGCCAATTGATGACCTTCTTCCGGTTATCTGGTGGGGGGGGAAGGATATTACTGAAAGCCCAGGTTCACAGTGTGCTCTTTGTCTCAATTCCTTGCCATCCTGAGAAACCAATCAGTGAGCAGCCTGGGCTGTTTTCTGTGTCCCGGGCACTTTAGTCTCCAGTTTTCCTATATATTGTGCTCATTGGTGGATATAGCAGTCAGATCCCCTGTCTACCACATAATCATATGAAATAGGGACCCATGGCATGAGGCAGTATGTCAAAATCAGGGTAAAATCTTGTGAGATGACCTTCAAGGTCTGGGATGAGTGTACACTCCTGCCTGGACCACAGCCACATCCTAGATGGATTGCTGCTCTGACCAATGATCTTACAGAGGCCGAGACCCTCTTCCCCACTTAACAGCTATGTTAGTGTTAGGCTACATTGTCCACCTATGTCAAAACTGACAGTTTCAGATGGGGCTAGCCTGATGGAGGAGAGAGAGAGGATCAGGATGAGGGAGTGGAGTGGGCCCCATGTGCATGCTCCCCCTGAAGTTGGAGCCTGTCTTGGCCTCTGGTTTCCACCCTGCCTCTTGCTCGCTCTGCCTTTCCCAACCCCCACCATCATCTTCCTGCTTCAGGGCTCTCCCTTCTCCGTGCCTGGCCCCCCCAACTCTGCCTCTACGCCCCTTTGACTATGCCTGGCTCCGCCACTCTGTCAGCTTGCCTGCCTTTCTCTCTTTCACATCCCTGTCTCTCTCCAACGGAATCAGAGGTAAGTGACAAGAGAAGAATGATCCCCTCCTGCCAGGGTTATTAAAATCATGTTCTGCAATTGAGCGGCCAGAAGAGCTCTGGCTAATGACGGATGATGAGGCCACAGCGTCCCCGCAGCGGGAGCGAGGCTACGATCAGCAGCGGGATTACCACCAATTACTCTGCTTTTCCTTCCAGACCATCCTTCTCCTGGTCCTGGCAGATAAAGTCTAACCCTTGGCAGCGATGCAGGAGCTGGGGTTTGGGGATGAGCAGAGCTGCTGTGCCGTCCTGAGGGTCCAGGCACCCCTCGTATCTGTGAGGATTATCTCATTTCATTAGGGCTTTTGTCTTTCACACAGCAACCCTAGAGGCAGGCAATACAGGTTTCTGAGCTCTGGAGAGATGAGGCTCAGAGAGGTTAGGTAAGCTACCCAAGGTCACACAGTTAGCAAGTGACACAACTGATGCTTGGACCCCAGACACCAACATCCTTTTACTTATTGGGCAACTTCCTTCCATGCAAGGAATATTGGGAAACATTTTTGTTCTCTGGAAAATGACAGTCATGTTGTAGACGATGTTGTGTTTGAACGCATGTGTTGCCATGGGTGTGGAAGCCAGAGGTCAATCATAGGTGCTGTTCACCTTGTTTTTTGAGGGTCCCTGGAGTCTGGGACAAGTGATTAGGTTAAGACAAGTGGCCAGCGAAGTCCAAGGATTTGCCTGTCTTCCTTTAAAAACATTGCATTCGTGTGTGTGTGTGTGTGTGTGTGTGTGTGTGTGTGTGTGTGTGTAACACACACACATAGAGGTCAGAGGTCGGCTTACAGTAGCGGGTACTCTTCCTCCACATTGTGGCTCCAGGAGACTGAACTCAGAGCACCAGGCTTGGTAAGACCCTTTACTCCAGAGACCGTCTCACTAGCCCCGTTCACCTGTCTTTCTGCAGGGAGCTTACAAATGTGTCACTGTGCCTGGCTGGCCGTTTTAGCTGGTTCTGGGAATCACCCCCCAAGGGCAAGCACTTCATTGACAGAGCCCTCTCCCCAGTTCCTGTTAGGCTTTGATGCTGCAGGGTACCCAGGACAAGAAGCACATACATGGGCAGAGATGCACTTTCCTTACAGAGGATCCATGTTTGGTCCCCAGCACCACATTAGGCAGCTCTCAACTGCCTCTGTGGCTCCAGGAGAATCCTAAACCTTTGGCCTTCTTTCCTATTGCAAACATGCACACAACATTTCTTTTTTTAAAGTAAAAGTAAACAATTACATCAGGCAAGTGGAGTTGAGTGAGATGTTTGAAAGCACTTTCCAAAGCAGTGGGGTTCTAAAAGAGCTGAGGCAAGACTGTGAAGCCAGGCCCTTTAGGTTAGATAGAGGAGTCGCTTCCCATGGATGAGCTGTACCCACCAGACCTTCCCATCTGTTCTGGCTTAATTCTCATTCACCCTATGGAGTGAGTCTCCCAGTTTTCTAGGTGAGCCCTCCGAGAAGGGAATGTCTGTCAAGATAAGACTCTGTGCCTTGGCTTTGACCAGGTTCCTCCCAGGCCACTAGGCTGTGAGGAAGCCATGTGTGTGTGTGTTGGGGGCGGGTAGAGCTTCAGTGTCCTGTGCTCCCCCAATTCTGCTTCAGCTCAGCCCCTGATTCTGCAGCTGTCTACCCTGGAGCCGAGGCTCACATTGGCACCGTTCAGGGCGAATGGGTATCGCTTTCCCATCTGGATTCTATTATTTTTCAGTTTATACTGGTCAAAAAGCACAAGATGAACGTCTGGAGAAAAAAAAATATAATCTTTGAGAAAATTGAAAATATATATCATTGTTTGGGTCTCTAGGCCCAGGGTCCTAGGAGAGTGGATCGCTCTGCTTCAACCTCAGATTGGTGCCTGGTTGGCTCTCATTGGCACATAGTTTGCTGCCTGCAAGATTACAGGCCCCCAAGCACCCTCAGGGGACCTCCCTCTCAGCCTTGGGGCATTGCTCAAGAACTGATCTCCAGAATGGGTGTGCATCCCCAAAAGACAGGGTGGTGCTAGGGAGAGGGAGGGAATCTATCTCTTTCCTGGGGGATAGCTTTCCTAGATATATCCAGGACCTTCAGAATTTCCTTTGTAAGAAGCAGTACCCACCTTGTGGTAACAGCCAAGGGGTCTGGGGCTTCCTAACAGAACTCTTCCATGCATTCCAAACACTTTCCACCTCCTTTATCTCCAGGCTAACAGGTATCAAGGAACCAGCACCTGAATCCTCATGATGAGAAAACAGTCCCGGAGAGCTGAAGGTGCACATTCAAGTTCACAGAGTAGGGGGGTGGGACCACTCAAATCTACAGCTTAATTTCAGGGCACGTTTGTCAAATTTTTCTTCACAAAAAGAGGAAGGAGCCAAGGAGGGAGGGGAGAGAGAATATGCACATGGTGTGTGTGTGGGGGAATGGGAATGATTCTAATCACGTCCCTGTTTGGGGCTGGGAGGAGAACACAGTGGGGGTGTTCTGTGAGTGTCTGTGATTGTTCATTTGCCCATCGACCACATCTACCCTCTCACATCTGCCCACCTACTTATCTACCTATCGACGGATCTATCTATCATCTATCTATGTATTTATCATCTATTTATCACCCATTTAAACCCGTCTATCAATCACCTATCTGCTTAGATGGCTGTCTACAATCATTTCTCCTGTTTTAAAATGGATGTGGGGCTGTTTCCTAGCATGCTGTGCATATCTGAATGTGTATGACATGTGTCAGTATAGATCAGAATGTCCAGACTCAAATCACCAGAGACCCCTTCCTTCATACCCAGAAAAGCTACAAGAAGTGTGGGGGAGAGGCCCAGGGCCCTGGTTCCCCATAGAGCCCCAGCAGAGAGTTAATTAAACCCCTTTCCCTACAAGTGTGGTAATTAGTGCTAATGGTTTAGCTTCAGCTCGGAGGCTGAAGAGGCGCCTGCTGGTGTGTGTTTGTGTGCGTGTGTGCATGTATTAGGGGATGGGTGGGGCTTTTGAGAGGACCCTGTTCTTTCCAATATGCCTATTCCTGATCTTTAGGGGCCCCAAGAGGCCAGGAGGGTGAGTCTCCATCATCTTGGCCTGAGGACACTGGCTCTATAAGCATATGTAATCTGGTCTTGCTATTGAGTGTGCGTGTGTAGATGCCTGTGTGAATGAGGAACACCGTGCACCTTGCTTTGCTTATAAAGGATAAATATATAACAGAAATATATATAGTACCCCTGGAGTTAGCGATTGATGGCCCCGAAACATGGGTACCAGGTTTGTGTGCTGTGACATATTCATGGTTATAATTTCTGGGTATCCTCCAACGTGTGCTGAAGTATACCTGAATGTGGGTTCTTGGGTGTGTATGCCTTCGTGAAACAAAAGGAATGGTACAGCAGGGCAGCTGACTTCCGGGGCCTGACTGACACCCCTTGCAAATAAATGTGACAATGAAATATAGTCCTGGAATTGCTGTGGATGCTCCATCAAGCAGGCGACACAGGATAGGTGAAGCTGTAAAATGTTCCCTGGGGAGCAGCCTTGCTGAGTGACAGCTGGTGCTCTGCCTGGCACTCCCTAGTGAGGCCCTGGGGCTGAGGAGGCTCATCCTGGGAGACTCAGGAGGCCCATCTATAGCTCATTGGAAGAGCAAAGGGCAGAGATGACCAGTTCATTCCCCTCCTGGCAGGGTTCTCTTTCTGTCTTCAGAACGGGGAGTCTTCACCTTTCACCCTATACATCCAGCTTGGGCCTCCTAAGGTCAGAGCCTGAATCACTCAGAAGAGGCTTCCTGAGGAGAGGGTCATGACCCTCTTTAGCTGCAGGTCCACAGCTGTACCTTCCTCTCCGATTGGGCTCCTGTGTGCCTGGGTATTTCCTCTGAGATGGGATCCTCTCAGAGCTGTATCAGATGTTCCCTGGAGCCCAGGCATGCCCTAGTGCCTTCCATCTCAATGACCCAGTATGTGGGTATGCTTATTCACTCATGAATTCGTCTCCGGTTGTGCATTTGTTGATGTGCATGCAAGGTTTGGAGGCTATACAGCAGAGAACACATGAGCTGAGGTCTTGGGGACTTGATTCCAATCTAGCAGTGACTTCAGTCATTTATGATAGTTTCCACAAAGCCAGTTGCTATCGAGGCTTTGACAGGCCTGTCAGAACTTGAAGGGAACATCTATTTATTTAAAGTCACAAACAAGCTGTAGCAGGGGCCTCTGCTAACCCGTTAGCCCCGAGAGACTTACTCGGTCAAGTTCTTCTTCTGTAGACCGGGTGGCTGTGGCCATAGCACTGTATGTGCTGTGGACAGAGGATGGACTAACAAATCCTAGTCCTTGGTGAGACTACAGAGTGGTTTGGGATTTTAAAACCAATTTGGGGCCACTTTGGTTTATTTGTTTCTTCTTACTTTTTTTTTTTTTTTTTTCTATTAGAGGCAGGTCTGAGGGGGCTGGTCTTCACAGCCCACAGCAGATGGCTGGGATGGGATGGGGCGGGACCTCTTTTCTTTCCCTCAGTCTGATTTTGCTCAGTCCTCTGGATACACTGCTTGCTCTTCCCGGGACTGTCTTGGATCCTTTTGGATGCTTGGAGGTCATGAGTAAAAGACATACACACAGAGGGAAGCTCTTGTCACTTGGTGTATGTCTCCAGCTCAGGACAAGCCCAGTCCTCCAGCAACGAGCCGAGAAGTGTCTCTGTGGAGCCTGGAAGACCATGAACCCTCTGGGTGGTTCTTAGTGACATTCGGAAACCTGCACAGGGAAGCTGTTACAATCCCAGGACCCACTGGTCCACAGCTGGGGCTTCTGGCATTGTGTGTGTCATCACAGAGGTGAGCATGGAGACTGCTCAGCTGGCAGATTGTTTTGGGTGTCTGTGGATGGGGATGCAGGATAGCAAGACCTGGATGAGCCCCACTCAGGAGAGAGGTTTTCCCTTGTCTCCCTAAGCCCTGGGGTGAGGGTGGGGGGCACATTACTTCTGCTGTTCTTTCCCAGACATGGAGCTCAGCATGATGCCCTGGCCTTGCAGGGAGACATGTCCTTTTGCTTTTGGTCTCCTTGAAGGCTCTTAGTTTATCCTGGAATCTTCCAAGTAAGTCACCAGTGGACCCCCCTCAACTCCCCAAGTCCTGAGGTCAATTTGAAAATTTTCTACTTCTTGATGGATCCTATAAGCCCTGGCTACTTCACCTTTCACAGACATTTTCCTGTTTACAGATGAGGTATAAAAATTAGCTCCTGTCTAGAGGCTCCGGCTTAACAAAAGCGCATATTCAGGCCAATTTAATCAGAACAAAGGGACAATGTCATGCAGACATCTGATCATAGGATTGTTCAAAACCATTCCCACTGGAAAGCAGCTGCCCACGCCCAGGTCACTGGTAATTTCATTTTTGTATCAGACCCATTGTATGGTGAATAATTACATACCTCAACAGACAAATGATAGCTGGAGCATGCCAGAGGCGTGGTGCTCAGCCCAGCACACAGGCTTTTGTTCTGTCTGATAGGAGACCTTAGGTCAGTTACTACTCTGCACCTCCATGACTGTAGGGTAAGAAAGACACCCGCTTTGCAGGGTTCTCACGAGTAGGAAGTCACAGAATGCATGTAAGGGGGCTAAGATCATTGTTTCCTAAAAAGTAGTTGATATATTGTTATATTTAGGTGTCTGTGATATGCATGATGGACATCTAGACAAGTATTTTATGGATATACGCATTCGTGAGTGCACATCACACATGCATGTATACATGAAGTGGATGCCAGTGTGTGATTGTCAACTGTGATAAAGTGATCAACACCTCAGTATCTGTATGTTTGTGACAAATGCCTATGGATGATGGACACGTGTGTGTCATATGATGTGTATGGATGCCTCTATGTGTGTGTGTGTGATGGACATCTACCATAAAAATTTATGTGGTGAACAGTCATGATTGTGTATGAAGGATTCTGTGTGTGTGCCAAGTTAGTTATATATTGTCAAATGACAAGATCACAATACATTTTATTGAGTTTCCTTTCTGGTGATATAGAAATTGAATCCACACCCTATACCTACACAAGAACTCCATATTTGAGCTACATCTCCAGCTTTCTTTTACTTTAAACATTTTCTTAAAGACAGGGTCTCTATAGCTTGCTCAGGCTAGCCTTGAACTTATGACTCTTATATCAGCCACTCTACTGTATGAGATTATGAGCTTGAAAACCCTGGACATTGCTCTTGCTGCAAAATCTTACTGCCTTTCATTTTTCAGTCAGAACCAGGCAGCCCTCCTTTGGTAGAGCTGAGTGGGTGTTCTCCACAGACAGGGCCTCCAGGGGCAGGAACAGAACACAAATACCAGGCTGTTCACTTCAAAGTGCTCATTCTCAGAAAGACTGAAGCAGAGGATCCTAGCTCGGGGACACGGTTCTTGGCCTGTTTGGAGATTTGTCTGGTGTCTTCCTATTGCCTGGTGGCTGAAACATTAGCACAAGGTACTCCATTTTGATTTGGTCTGTTGGGCCTAGTGCAGAACCTCAGCCCAGACTGGCAGCTTCCTACACATTTTACTTGGTAATTCAGGCTTCAGGGAGCTAATGCTGGCCAGGCCCTCTGAGCTTGGATTTTGTTGTTGTGTATGTGACAAAGAAGATTGGCCTTTTATGACTATTTTCTCATTTGGGAAATTGGGATATTTAATGAGTGTCCTACTATGCGCCAGGCAAACAAAGGTACACCTACCTACTGGGTTTGTGTTAGACCCAAAGGTTGCACCCTTATGCTTTGCACACTGAGATGCCCTGGTCACACAGAAGAGGTCACTAAAGATGTCTGTGTGCACAGTATCTTTCTATGTTTCACAACTGGGATAAAGGAACATTCTCCAGAGTGTATACATGCAACTACACATAGCCACATCTCTGTTGTCTTGTCACACATGACTCAAGCTAGCCCATGCTTTTTGGCATATCCCCATGTAGGTATGAATGTGCCCATACATGGACACGTGCATTCTGGTACAGGCCCTATTCCATCCCCATACTTCAAAGTATGTGTTTACATTTGTCTACTGATGGACTGCTCATCTTCACAGAGTGGGAAGGTCTTCCTGGCTGCTGGTCTGAGCTGTGGGCTCACCCTCTGCCCTCCTGCATCCCCCAAACAAACCTGCTCCAGTCTCTAAAAAATGACTTCTCTTGGACTACAAAGCTATTGAGAATGATTTTGTCACAAGTTGCGGCCCAGCCAGTTCGTCAGCCTATATACACAAACCTTGAAAGAAAGTGTTAATCGTGTTATTATTTTTCTTCATTTGAAAACGTAATACATGATCATTAAAATTTCAAGTAACACAAGAAGACAGAAGAAGAAAGTAAACCCATTGCCGCAGCAACCAGAGCCAACCAGCGCTCGCATCCGTGAATTTAATTTTTGAATCGGCAAAATATAGTTATAGGATTCAAAATTAAAAAATTATAAAAAGGCATTATTTGGGGATAAATTTTCCTCCTGCATCTCAGCCTTCTAGTTTCCTGCCCCTCCCTGAAGATGAAAAAAGATCATTAATTCCATATGTATTTATCTGCAGATATATTGTGTTTTATAAAGTTATTTTAAGATATTGTCGGGTTGGGGGCTGGAGAGATGGCTCTGGTTAAGAGTGTGTGCTGACCACTCTGGCAGTTTGGTTCTCTGTACCATGTCAGGAGACTCACAACCACCTGTCCGGCCAACTCCAGGGGATCTGACTCCCTCTGCTGGCCTCTTCATGTCTCCATACTTATGCACGGATGTGTGTGCATGTGCACACATACACATAAAAATAACTAAGTATTAAGAGTAGATATCATAGGGCTATATTGAGTCCCCTCTCCCTCTCCCTGCCTTCCCCTTCTCTTTCTCTTTCTGGCTGTTTACTCAGCTGCCTGTGGTAAGATCATTTTCCTACTGTTTCCAAGTTCAGCCTTTGTACTTGTACTTTTTGGTCTGAATATGTTGTTGAGGGTTAGGGTATCACTGGACACTCTTCTGTGGGTCCATGGAGATTTATGACATCCTGACACCATCAAATATCTTTATCGCACACTTTTGCCACATCTTCAGTGAAGTTTACCATCACCCATTTAATTGATAACTTCCACTGGCCATGACAGCCCTGTTCCCTACTCACATTCCACAGAGATGAAGGCACCTGGACAGCCCTGGGAGGCAAAATTCAGAGCCTCAGCTTCTCAGGAAGCCAATGAGTGTGGACGTTGTGGGGCAGGACAGTGTGTGTGTGTGTGTGTGTGTGTGTGTGTGTGTGTGTGTGTGTGTGTGCATATATTGACATGGGGTCTATGTAGATCAGACTAGCCTAATTTCACTATGTAAACAGGTTAGTCTCAAACTTGTGACTGTATATCTTGCTACTTCTGCCTCATGACTGCAAATATTTCAGGTGCACCTGAGCTACTGGCTGCTCTGGTGGTGTTCCTTTCTCTTGGCAAATGCTGACAATCATGAAACAAGGATTCCTGCCAGGTACTGGGTGGAGCGCTGTGACATTTACTCTATCCTGTAACCTCATAAGGAATATATAGTTACCAGGCTCAATTTACACCATGGAAAGGGGGTTCAGAGAGGTGAAGTAACTTGTCTGAGGCCACACAGGTCTAGGAGGCTGAGCCTGGTCTGTAGGCCAGCCGCTGTGTTTCCCTAGCTGTTGGTGGGTTTATGACAATGTGGTGATGGCAGAGTTCTGCCAGCACTGGCCCCATGTTCCTGCCCCCCTCATAGATACTCTTCCAGTGGGCCTGGTTGGCACAGAACCCCAGACGTCATGATGGAGAGTCTTCATTGGGCTCTAAGGGGCACCTAAGGTGACCATGTTCCTCCTTTGGGAATCTCCTTTGTACACTTTTGAAAAAATTTTTTTTTTAATTTAACTTTTAAACATTATTCGTTGACAGTTTCGTACATGAATATAATATATTTTCATCATATTCGCCTTCCACAGCCCTCTCTCATAAGCCCTTCTCTCCTAACATGACCCTCTCTTACTTTCATAATTTTTCAGAAAAAAAAATTACCCATTGAGTTTCAATATGGCTGCTGACATGAGTACGGATGTGAGTTATTATTTACTGTATGGAGAACAGCATTGAAGAAAATGGATTCCCCCTTCCCAGCAGCCATTAAAACCAATAGTTCCTTGGCTTGGGGTGGTATCTGCCTTTTAGGACCAGGGGCTGGGGTGGAGCGGGCAGTGGGGGATGATGTGGTAATGGGTCACGTTGAAGGTTTAAAAGCCACAGTCTATCCCTTTCTGCTGTGTGTCCTTGAACTAGCTTTCCAGCCCCTCTAGACCTCCCGTCCATTTCTCCAAAGTGGGAAGAGTCACTGAGATGATGTGTGAGGGACCCTGCATACTGAAGAGGTTCTTTCAGACTGCAGCCGGACACCTGGGAGCTCAGAGGACCGAGGTCATTCCCCTGGGCTCTCTTC
Organism: Sigmodon hispidus; assembly: GCA_004025045.1. Taxonomy (NCBI): domain Eukaryota; kingdom Metazoa; phylum Chordata; class Mammalia; order Rodentia; family Cricetidae; genus Sigmodon; species Sigmodon hispidus. Next base: position 61,889 of record PVIH01007476.1, on the reverse strand, counting down.
CTTCCTGTCACTTTTCCAGCCTCTTCCTCTCCAGTGTACAGTGTGTTTCCGCTCCTGCCGAGGCAGGGTCATGGGGTAACTGTAGAAATAGGCAGTTCTAGGCCCACCCCAGAAGATGCAGCATAGAGCAAGTATAGTCAGGGACTCGGGCAATGACAGATGGGGTGGCTGAGGCCCGAAGGAGGGTGAATTGATCCACTGTGTTCTCCCCTGTCTGTCCCTGTTTTCTGAGTTAGTCACCAGACATGCCCTGATCCTGATATTGCTAAATATTTCTAGTTCTTTCTAGTTCTCACTGATAAACAGTCTCTCTCTTAGGGTGTCATTCTCTATTGATATCCACTATATATTTTGAAACAAATTTTCTCACTGGATCTGGAGCTCACTGATTCAGTCAGGCTGGTGGCCAGTGAGCTTCGAGACTCTCCCTGACTCTCTGGCCTCCTCCCTTCAGCTCTGGAGCTACATTCCTTCCCAAGTTTTACATGGGTGCTGGAGATCTGATCTCAGGCCACGCTTGCACAACAGGCATTTCACCAACAGAGCCACATCCCCAACCAATGATTGCTCCATCTGCCCAGAGGATCCACTGGGAAGATACTGCAGGCTGGGCTTCCCCTGGTCTTGGCTGCAGCCACCCTTTGAGACTGCGGGCTCTGCTGGTGGCCCATGTCTCCATCCCAGGAAGAAGTGTCTCAGAGTGGAAGGGCTACTTCCTCTGACTGAGCTGTCCCTAGTACATCTATTTCATTCCTCTGAGAATGAGAGAGAGAGAGAGAGAGAGAGAGAGAGAGAGAGAGAGAGAGAGAACCTGTCTTTCTCAGAACAGTGCTCCATACCCCCCAAGAACAAGCCCGGTCCTCTCCACTCGGGTTCCTCTGGTGTCAAGGTGTGTCTCCTGCACGGCTGTGCAGGGACAGGGTTGTCTCCTCCCTCAGACCAGACACCACCCCCTGCTTTGTTGAGCTGTGCCCTTGCTCAAACGGGCCACCAGACTCAGCCGGACCACTCCATTGTTGAGCGTTGGTTTCCCAGGCTGCTCTAGCATACCTGGCCAGGAGTTCACTGCCAGGCACATAATTAAATTCTTGCACATTAACAAGTCAATCACAGAACTGTAATGAGTCCTGAGTAATTTCAGACATGTGTGTTAATTAAATAGCTGTCCTGTTCTTAATCCACTGGAAGTTAATCACTGGGGAATTAGAAGGTGTCAGCTGGGAACTTCATTAAGGCGGGGGGGGGGGGGGGGGGGGGGGGGGGGGGGGGGGGGGGGGGGGGGGGGGGGGGGGGGGGGGCGTGGCCAGGGGAAGGCCAGGGAGGGAGTGAAGTCGGACCCTCCATCCTGACTCCTAGGAATGGGTCCATCAGGGGGTGATGAGGGGTCTTCAGCCCAGAATTCTAGTTCCTGTTTGCTTCAAAGTCAAGCATATACCTTTTCTTAGTTTTTGACAGCCCTGTAGACTGAAGAGAACTCCTACTCACCCTATTACACCCCAAGCTTGCTGGCCCATTCCTGCTTTAGCTTACTGTGTCTGCCTCCTAAGTGCTGGGATTAATGGTATGTTCTTGAAAATCACTTTTTTTTACTTTACATTCTTTGTTAATTTTCTTTCCTTTACAATTTTTACATAATATATTTTAATCATATTCTTTCCCCTCCCCCGAATTCTCCCTGAATATTTTTAATTTTGCAGCTGTTGTGTTTTGCAGCTGTGCAGGACAGAGTCTTTATGCATAGTGATAAATATTTCATTCTCATGGTTCTGGAACAGCAATTTTCAACCTGGGGGGTTGACACAGTGACCCTTTCTCAGGGATCACCTAAGACCATTGGAAAACACAGACATTTATATTACAATTTATATCAGTAGCAAAATTACAGTTATGAAGTAGCAACAGAAATAATGCTATGGTTGGGACTGTATTAAACATGAGGATGGTATTAAAGGGTTGCAGCATTAGGAAGGTGAGACCCACTGCTCTAGAGGCTAAGAAATTCCATCATCATCAGAGAGAGAATCTCAAGTTTGTTTAAGACAGAAGCCAATGGTTCTTTCCACTGGAGCTGACATCCGCAAAGACCAGCATCCCAGACCAAGGCAGGGGGACTTTCCTTATGGGAGAGATAGTCCTCTTCTTCTGTAAGATTAAAAACATATTTGCTTATTTATTTTTGTATGTACACATATGTGAATAGATGTTTTCATGTTATGGCACAGTGTTTATTTTTGTATGTACACATATGTGAACAGAGGTTTTCCTGTTATGGCACAGTGTTTATTTTTCTGTGTACACCTATGTGTGTAGGTGTTTTCATGTTATGGCACAGTGTTTATTTTTGTATGCACACATATGTGAATAGATGTTTTCATGTTATGGCACAGTGTTTATTTTTGTGTGTACACCTATGTGTGTAGGTGCTTTCATGATAGCACAGGTGTGGACAGAGGACAATTTACAGGAGACTTTTTTTTCCTTCCATGTGAGTCCTGAGTATCAAACTCAAGTTGGCAGGCTTGGCAGGAAAGAACTTTACCTGCTGAGTCATTTTGCTGGCCTGCTGTGGGACGATGTTCTTATACACTGTCAATATTTGCCACTGTAAATATTGTTTTAATAAAATGCTAATTGGCCAGAGGGTGGGCAGGCAAGAAGTACAGGCAGAGCAACCAGAGACGGGGAGGATTCTGGGAAGTGGAAGAGCATCGAGGCCAGTCAGATGCAGAGGAAGGAAGATGAGAAAGTTGCTCTGAGAAAAGGTGCCGACCGGTGTGCCTAGACATGGATAAGAATCATGAGTTAGTTTAAGAGTAAGAGTTAGCAAGTAATAAGCCTGACCCATAGGCCAGTTTCTAATTAATATAAGCCTTTGTGTGATTATTTGGGACTAAATGGTTGCTGGTCCAGCTGGGCCAGACAGAGAGACTTCTGACTACATGGCCCTCTTTGTTTTCCATAGGCCTTCACCTGACCAGATGTGGCCCATTCGCACTAGGGATGACAGCTGGCTTTTCTCTCTGTGAAACCTCTTTTCTTTCCACACAGCTCTTAGGCTCCT